>JAJONR010005807.1:0-39296 GCA_029582245.1 Solanum etuberosum | reverse complement strand
CATAGCCCTCTTTTGCATCAACATAGCCCCGTAGGCAACACATAACACTCTTAGGCAGTAACATAGTCCTCTTAGACAACATCATAGCCCTCGTAGGAAATAACACATAGCCTTATTAGGAGTCAATATAGCCCTGTAGACAGAACATAGCCCTTCTAGGCATAGGTCACATTTCTGCAGCTAACCACAATAGCCCCAAGGGCAACAATAATAATCCAATAGGCTAAAAGCGAGCAATTTAGCTATAAGCAACCTATACGAATAGCCTCTAAGTCGTGTCCGACATAGGGACGCTACTAACTGAATAAGAATCCCGACAAGGGAGGATTATATCCACTCAGGCAGCCAACAATCAACACTAACGGCTACAAGTATAACAATGATAACAACCCAATTACAAAGCTCTTAAGCTTTAAGGAAACATGCTGTAAGAAGAGAATAGTCTTAACATACCTTTTTCACTGAATTCGCGTGGCCTAATGACTTTTACTCACAGCCC
This sequence comes from Solanum etuberosum, assembly GCA_029582245.1. Lineage (NCBI taxonomy): Eukaryota > Viridiplantae > Streptophyta > Magnoliopsida > Solanales > Solanaceae > Solanum > Solanum etuberosum. The sequence continues at coordinate 38,797 of JAJONR010005807.1, read as the reverse complement.
CCCTCGCTACTACAACAAGGCACGACCATAATCAACCCATGACAATAGAAGATACCATGATAATCCGATAAAAGATATGTATTTCCGTCGCAAATTTCTATTTGTGGCTTATCAAAACTAGAGTCGATGAAAGAAGGGTACCTTGATCTTAAGTTTGTAATACACCTCAAAACCTTAAAGTATGTCCAAACCCTTGCTGTCCCAACACCAAAGTATGATATGCTACGAAATCGATAAAAGAAATTATACCATGATGACGAGCTCAACACGTAGAACAACTTTCGTCAAGGACTTAAGTCGAGAAAATATATAATTTGGTTGATCCTAGAAGTGGGTTTTCTAAATTTTCTGGTTATTTACTGAAAAAAATGAAGAAAAGTCGAAGAAGAAGATATATAAAGAGTTCCACCGACCTTGGGGACCCACCTCACGTGCCTGCTTGCGCAGTCTCACGAAAATGTGAATATCTCTCTATTCTGAAGTTGTATGAACGAACGGTTCAATGCGTTGGAAATTAGACTCGTAGATCTTCGATTTTATGGGTTGGAGGCCCCATAACTCTTTATAGATTGGGAGAAAACCTCCGAGACATTTGACCTAAATTTCAGAGAAATATTTTAAAAGGAACTTACGATAACTTCCGCCAACTTTTATTTTGCAACTTACCTAACTTAAAAACTTGAGATACAACCCTTGAACACTTAAAATATGACATACGACATCATTCTTAATTGATTACTCACCCTCTTTGTTTTTCCAAGAAGGTACGAGTTAAATTAGTGTTCCGAAAAGTCAGGGTATTACATTACAACTTCTCACTTCAATAGCATAACTATCACACCCCGAGGCTACCCCCTGTACGTAAACACGGGACCTAGGATCATGAATGACCCCAAGCAAACCCTGAGCTAGCATATCATAAGCATACTAAAAGATTACTGAATAAAATATACTATGCGGAAGCTTAAAACCATAATTAACTGAACGTGGGGAAATACCCATAATACTAATATGATTATATAAAAGACTATGATTTTAATAACAACTGGAATATTAAACTCAAAACTAAAGCTGAATCTAATACTATGTCTGAAAAAGCCTCTAACTGACTAGACTTGCTGGGACATGCCCCCAGCTAACTCTAGCAAAACTGAAAACTGACTAAAAAGACTAAAGTGTAAAGCATGTCTATTGTCCTCTAAGTATGAGGACTCACCACTGAAGCTCCTGAACTGGAGATCGGGAACTGATCTATACGTGATCTGGATGCTGAGTACCTAAACATACATCATGAAAATATGTAGCACATAGTATGCGTCAGTACTTGGAATGTACTGAGCATGCAGGATATAGAGTATAACTGAATAAAATACATAACTGAACAAAGCATACTGAGCAATAACATAATCTGAACTGAATGTAAATTTTGTAATATACTGAAGAATGAACTAAATGCAATGACCAAGTACTAATTCTGAACATGACATACTGAGACTGAATGCTGAAATATAACTGAAAACCTGGTCGAATGCACTAGAGTCTGATTGTGGGAGCTACTATTAACCGACATAAGACCACGTGAGCTAAACATGGAGTCCGATATATACGCCCCATCGAGAGGACCCAATATACCTTGCCAGGGGTATAAAGGCATGACTGGCGTGATCACTAAATTTGATGCCTAACAGAGGAGACTTATAAACCTATTGGGGCACGTAGTTCTGGGACTATGAGGGTACGCTGAACCCTAGTCCAACTTGGTCTAAGCCTAGTCCCAACTGGAATGTGTATAAATAACATAACTGAAATATACTGGATAGCTCAATATTCTTACATGCTAGCTGAGAATGAACCATTTAAGTACTGATAATGAAACATTTGAAATATGAGGCATGTATATCTGATTATCTGACCTAGCTTGTATAATTCATGAACTAAACGAATCTCCACAACTAGGGTTCTGAATCTCATGCAAGGAACTAAGAAATGATTCCACGAAAACATGATAATCTGATTAAGAATACTATAACAGCTAAATCATAACCAATATCTAAGGTTTTAGAAACCCTAGGTCTAAACATGATAAGAGAATCAAGAATCTGACTGAATTCTAGGGACCTAGTGGATGAAAGGAACCCACTAGTGAAATCCCACATACCTGGTGACCAATTTCACGGAGAAATCTTTCGATTTCGGGGCTGGAACTGAAGAAAACCTGTTTCGTTCTTGGAGAGGGCTTGGTCGACTGTTTCTTCTCCTTTGCTCTAAGTTTTGATGAATTTTGGTGAGTGAATCGCTTAGGGTAAGTTCTGACTAGAATATTAGGCTCAAACTGAGTAATACGACGTAGTTTAAATATTAAACGACGTAGTTTAGATGTCCAACGCATAGGGGAAAAGACCAAAACGACCCCAACTTAAAATCTGTCAGGGCCATCGATGGGCCTGACTGACGTACAGTGGACTGACCGATGGTGCGTCCTGTCGGTCCGTCATTTGGTGTCTGGGACTGGATGCTGAGGGCCACGATCCACAGACCGTGGTCCCACCTACGGTCCACAGGTTCGGCTGTGGGTCCTGATTTTCTGGAAAAATTTTGGGTGGCCAACCACGGACCACCCCTACGGTCTGTGGTCCAATCCACGGGTCGTGGGTGGCCTCCGTCGCTGGCACCTGCAACATCTGGAAAATCTGCATTTTTTGGTCTTTTAGAATATGGGGTGTTACATTATCTCCCCCTTGGGAACATTCCGCCTCGAATAAAGTCTAAACTAGCTGAGTATGGAGGGAAGGAGCTGCAATCCCTACTACAAGTGAAAGAAACTGATTTCTGACTGGACTAAGTTCCAAGATCATGCAAATATGCTGAAAATGCAAGAACAACTGAAGGAACATGATACTAAGACTGAATTTACGCAAGAGTAAGCTAAGAGACTGGAGACGAACTATTATCTCAAGCTGAAACGGAATCGGAAGGAAAGATATGAGGATACTTGGCCTTCATGGCTGCTTCCCAAGTAGCTCCCTCTATGGACTGACACAAAACCTTCACTGAAGCGACTTCTTTATTTCTCAACCTACGAACCTGACGGTCAAGAATCTCAACTGACTCCTCTTCATGAGTGATACTATCCTTCACAGCCACACTCTCTAATGTAACTATCGATGCTGGATCACCCACACACTTCTTCAACAGGGAAATGTGAAAGACTGGGTGAATTGCTGCTAGTTTTGCTGGCAACTCTAACTCATAAGCCACATTTCCAACCCTCTTCAGGATTTTGTAAGGACCTCCATACCTTAGACTGAGCTTCCCTTTCTTGCCAAATCTGATCACTCCTTTCATAGGTGACACTTTCAGGAAAACCCGATCATCAATTTCAAATTCTAAGTCCCTTCTCCCCACATCTACATAGGACTTCTGACGACTCTGAGCTGTCTTAAGTCTATCTCTGATGAGCTGAACTTTTTCCATAGTTTCATGAACAGAATCTGGTCCAATCAAGGCTACTTCACTTACTTCAAACCAACTAATTGGAGATCTACATCTACACCCATATAATGCCTCATAAGGGGCCATCTGATTACTGGAATGGAAGCTGTTATTATAGGCGAATTCTATGAGAGGTAGGTGATCATCCTAACTACCTTTGAAATCGATCACGCAAGCTCTCAACATGTCCTCTAAGGTCTGAATGGTACGCTCTGCCTGACCATCCGTCTGTGGATAAAATGTTGTGCTGAGATTTACCTGAGTACCAAGACCTTTCTGAAATTATTTCCAGAAATAAGAGGTAAATTGTGGACCTCTATCTGAGATGATAGATAAGGGAACCCCATGTAGCCTCACTATCTCATTGATATAGAGTTTGGCGTAGTCCTCCGCTAAATCTGTAGTCTTGGCAGCCAAGAAGTGAGCGGACTTAGTAACTCTGTCCACTATCACCCAAATGGAGCCATGATGTCTGCGAGTAGGAGGTAAACCCGTAATGAAGTCCATATTTATAACTTCCCCCTTCCATGTAGGAATGTTAATCTCTTGAGTCATACCTCCTAGTTTCAGATGTTCTACCTTAACTTGCTGATAATTAGGACACTTAGCCACAAAATCTGCTATGTCCCTTTTCATGCCATTCCACCGAAAGACTTCCCCGTAGGTCACGGTACATCTTAGAGGCACCTGGATGAATGGAATACCTGGAGTTATGAGCCTCTGTAAGGATCTACTGCCTTAACTCACCTATATTAGGAACACACAAATGACCCTGGTAACGAAGCACACCATCTCCCCTTGGGAGAAAACATCTACTTTCTGCTGATGAACTGCACCTTTCAACTGAAGCAATATAGGATCACTATCTTGTTTTTCCTTAACCTCCGCTATCAATGAAGATTCAGATCTATTCTGAACTATCACTCCACCATCTTCCCGGTCCATAAGACCAACTCCTAAGCGAGCAATCCGGTGAACATATCTTACTAATTCTTTCCTTTCTTCCTCAACATGTGCTACACTACCCATAGATAATCTGCTAAGAGCATTAGCTACTACATTGGCCTTACCGGGATGATATAGCACATTCATGTCATAGTTTTTGAGGAATTCAAGACATCTCCTCTGAAGAAGATTCAACTCTTTCTGTGTGAACACATACTGGAGGCTCTTATGATCTGTGAATACATCAACATACACACCATACAAGTAGTGTCTCTAAATCTTTAGGGCAAATACTATAGCTGCAAGCTCGAGGTCATGAGTCGGGTAATTCTTCTCATGAACCTTAAGTTGTCTAGAAGCATAAGCTATGACCTTACCTCGCTGCATCAATACACAACCTAGGCCGACCCTGGATGCATCACAATAGATTACATAACCGTCCGAGCCATCTGGTAGAGTCAAGACCGGAGGTGTAGTCAACTTAGTCTTCAATTCTGCAAAGCTCTTCTCACACTCATCTGACGACTGAAACATGACTTTTTTCTGAGTCAATTTAGTCAATGAGGAATCTATGGATGAGAATCCTTCAACAAATCTCCTGTAATAACCGGCCGAACCCAAGAAACTTCTGATATCTGTTGGAGAAGTGGGTCTTGGCCATTGCTTCACTGCCTCTATTTTCTGAGAATCCACTCGGATTCCTTCACCAGATACCACATGACCAAGGAAAACGACAGACTGTAACCAGAATTCACACTTACTGAACTTAGCGAATAACTGGCGATCTTTGAGAGTTTGCAGGACCACTCTCAGATGAGTCGCATGCTCCTTCTCAATCCGTGAATAAATGAGGATATCATCAATAAAGACAATAACGAATAAGTCCAAATATTATTTGAACACCCTGTTCATTAAGTCCATGAAAGTTGCAAGAGCATTTGTTAGTCCAAAAGACATAACTATAAATTCATAATGACCATACCAAGTTCTGAAGGCTGTCTTCGGAATGTCACTATCTCTGACTCTGAGCTGATGATAGACGGATCTAAGGTCTATCTTAGAAAAGCAACAGCACCCTGAAGTTGGTCAAACAAGTCATCAATCCTGGGATGACTTATTCTTGATTGTGACTTTGTTCAACTACCGATAGTCAATGCACATTCAGAGAGAACAGTCTTTATTTTTCACGAACAACACTGGAGCATCCCATGGAGAGATACTGGGTCTGATGAAGCCCTTATCTAGAAGGTCTTTCAACTGCTCTTTCAATTCCTTATGCTCGGCTTGAGCCATTCTGTAAGGAGGAATCGAAATGGGCTAGGTTCTGGAAGTTGATTTATTCCGAAGTCGATTTCCCTTACGGGAGGAAATCTGGGAAGATCTTCAGGAAAAACTTCTAGAAACACTTCTGGAAACTCATTTACTACTGGGACTGACTCAAGAGTTGGAGTTTCGGAGTTTGTATCCTTAACCCGAACAAGATGATAGATATACCCCTTGGAAATCATATTTCTGGCCTTAAGGTAAGAAATGAATCGACCCATAGGGACTGAGCTACTACACTTCCATTCTAAGACTGGCTCGTTTGGAAACTGAAAATGAACGATCCTAGTTCTACAATCGACTGAGGCATAACAGGAATGTAATCAATCCATGCCTAGAATGATATCAAAATCTACAATTTCTAACTCTACAAGATCTGCTGAGGTGACTTTCTGAGAGACTGTGACAGGGTAATTTTTGTATACCCGTCTAGCTATAACTGGGTCGCCAACTGGAGTAGAGACTGAGAAGGGTTCTGAAAGAGTTTCTGGACTGACACCGAAGTTGACTGCTATATATGGAGTTACAAAAGACAATGTAGCCCCTGGATCTAACAAGGCATAAACATCTAAGTGAAAGACTCGCAACGTACCAGTGACCACATTAGGAGAATCTTCCTGATCCTGGCGAGCCTGGAGAGCATACAACCTGTTCTGGCGCTGACTGCCACCTGAACCAAATGAAGCACCCGGCTGAGTTGGCGATCTGCTGGTGCTGCTGGAGCTGTAGACTGATTCCTATTGTTGTTACCTCCTTGGCCCTGCCTGGTAGAAGGGAAATCCCTCAACCTATGGCCAAATGACCACACCCAAAGCACCCTTCCTTGCTTGCAAGACACTCGCCTGGATGGTTCTTACCACACTTTGGACAAGTTGGAAAAGTCCTGCTACCTAAAGCACTCCCCTGAGACTTAGAGCCTGATGCCCTACCTTTCTGATTCTATCGAAACCTGGGGGATGGAGCACTAGCTGACGAAGGTGTTGGGGCTGTAGACCTCTACAGAAACTGTGAGTGATTTCCACCACCCGATTTCTGTTGAGAGTAATCATAGTTTCCTGTTCTAGCCTTCTTGTTGTCCTTAGCCATCTCCCTGAACTTATCTCCCTCAAACTGCTGAGCATGAGTCATGAGCCTAGAGATATTCATCTCCTCTAACAACATATCATTCTTGCACTCTGTCTTCACTAAGTCGGATACCCCAAACAGAAACTTACTCATTTGTGCCCTTGAATCAGCAACCATATGTGGAGCATTCCTGGAGAGTTGAGTGAATTTCAGCCCGTACTCTTGGACTGACATTGTACCTTGCCTCAAATTCATGAACTCCTGAGCTTTAGCCTCCCTCAACTCTCTCAGAAAGAACCTATCCAAAAAAGCTCCAGTAAAGCATTCCCTAGTCAGAGGAGTTGCATCCGCACCCCTGTTTTCTTTCCACTGAGTGAATCAAATGTGAGCCACATCCTTAAGTTTGTAGGATGCCAACTCTACCCTATCATTGCCAGTTACTTGCATCACTCCAAAGATATTCTTGACCTCATCAATTAAAGTTTGTGGGTCCTTAACAACCTGCGACCCTAGAAACTATGGCGGACTCATCTGAATGAAATATCAAACCCTGGTTACTGCTGACCTATTATTAGCATTAGTAGGAACTGGGCCTGCTGATTGTTCTGGTTGGCCACACACTGAGCCAAAAGCTGAATCGCATTTTGAAACTTTGCATTCAAAACCTCATGGTCTAGGACTGGAGGAACTGCATTAGCGTTGCGGGCATTAGCATTCCTTGTGTAAGCTCTACGAGGAGGCATGATCTAAAACGCATAATGATGAATTAGAAGGAAGATCATACCCACGAACGATAAGAATAGCAAGAAAGTGAAGTTTTTCCTAAAACACTTCATAGCCTCCCTCTCATTAGATTTGGTGCACTTCACACCCATGAAAGAGACTCTACTTAGCGTGAATTTTTAGACATCCTAGGACTCTTAAACCTAATGCTCTGATACCAAGTTTTTCATGCCCCGAGGCTACCCCCTGGACGTAAACACGAGACCTAGGATTACGAGTGACCCCAAGCTAACCCTGAGCTGGCATATGAAAAGATGTAGCGCAGAGTATGCGTCAGTACTTTGAATGTACTGAGCATGCAGGATATAGAGAATAGCTGAATAAAATACATAACTGAACAAAGCATACTGAGGAATAACATAATCTGAACTGAATGTAAGTGCTGGAATATACTGAAGAATGAAGTAAATACAATAAACAAATACTAACTCTGAAGATGACATACTGAGACTGAATGTTGAAATATAACTGAAAACTTGGTCGAATGCACTGGAGTCTGACTGTGGGAGCCACTATTAACCGACATAAAACCACGTGAGCTAAACGTGGAGTCCGATGTATATGCCTCATCGAGAGGACCCAATATACCTTGTTAGGGGTATAAAGGCATGACTGGCGTGATCACTTAATCTGATGCCCAACAGAGGGAACTTATAAACCTACTAGGGCACGTAGTTCTGGGACTATGAGGGTACGCTGAACCCTAGACCAACTCGGTCTAAGCCTACTCCCAACTGGAATGTGTATAAAAAACATAACTAAAATATACTGGATAGCTCAATATTCTGACATGCTAGCTGAGAATGCAACATTTAAGTACTGATAATGAAACATTCAAAATCTGAGGCATGTATATCTGTTTATCTGACCTAGCTAGTGTTACTCATGAACTAAACGAATCAACACAATTAGGGTTCTGAATCTCATGCAAGGAACTAAGCAATGATTCCACAAAAATATGATAATCTGATTAAGAATACTATAACAGCTAAATCACAACCAACATCTAAGGTATTAGAAACCCTAGGTCTAAACATGATAAGAGAATCAAGAATCTGCCTGAATTGTACGGACCTAGTGGATGAAAGGAACCCACTAGTGAAATCCCACATACCTGGTGATGAATTTCACGGAGAAATATTTTGATTTTGGGGCTGAAACTGAAGAAAACCCATTGCGTTCTTGGAGAGGGCTTGGTCAACTATTTCTTCTCTTTTGCTCTAAGTTTTGATGAATTTTGGTGAGTGAATCGCTTAGGGTAAGTTCTGACTAGAATATTAGGCTTAAACTGAGTAAAATAACGTAGTTTAGGGGTTAAACGACGTAGTTTAGATGTCCAACGCATAGAAAAAAAGACCAAAATAATTCCAACTTAAAATTTGTCGGGGCCATCGACGGGCTTGACCGACGGTCTGTCCTATCGGTCCGTCGTTTGGCGTCTAGGACTGGATGCTGAAGGCCACGAACCGTGGTCCCACCTACGGTCCGCAGGTCCGGCCGTGGGTCGTTATTTTCTGGAAAAAAATTGGGTGGCCAACCACGGACCAAACTTATGGTCCATGGTCCCATCCACGGGCCATGGGTGGCCTCCGTCGGTGGCATCTGCAACATCTGGAAAATCTGCATTTTTGGTCTTTTCGAATAAGGATTGCTACAATAACCCTCTAGATTATTGTAAGAGTCTACAAAGCTACTATCCAGAGTCTCTATTATCTCTCTTTTGGCTCTCTTGCAGTTTGCTTCACTTACATTTAAATCTAAAACTATATGTAAGTCAACCTTCATTTCTTTGACCTTGAACTTAAGGTCACTTTGCAATTTCTCCTTAAAATACAAAGTTATTGTTGAGTAATCCACTAAGGAGTTGTCATATTCTATTCCACGCTCTATATGATCTACTAGTGTTTTGACACTAATACCAGGAGTGGTCAGATCTCCAGAAATCAGACATATAAATGGACAACTTTCAGCACCACATTTATATCTCAATTTTTTTATCACTCTTCACCACAACCAGTTCTACCTTCTTAGCCATAGCATAAAGTTTGCAGAATTGTTTTTCTTCAGTTATGTCCTTGAAGGCCATACCCTTAACAATCTCCTTATAATCTTGCAAAATATCAGTTATATTCCTCTTTTTTTAGTAACTAAATTTTCCAATTCATTAGTATCATAATCTGAAAAACTAAACACCATTCCATTATCACTGTCACTTTCACTTTCACTACAGTCTGTGCCTTCATTAACAATTGGTAAAAGTAAAACTGATCCATCATGCATGAAAATATCAGGTACACCAACAGATTATTCACAATCATCAGTAGCAAACAAATGAATGGATTTATATTTACTAGAGATAAAAGATGATAAGGTCCTAACTCCTTCATCACCTACTATTTCAAAATATTTCCCAAAAGGAGGAAGTACAATAAGTAGTTGCACACCAATAAAACCTAACTTATATGTGTACTCACTGACTAAGCCAAAAAAATAAGAAGATATAAGATCAGGATCATACTCTCTCCAATAACGAACCCATCTTTTATCATTATGTGGTTATGAACTGGTAATCCACTCACCACCATGATGAAAGTATATGGTAACTTTAACCATATTACTAGCCTACAGAGATTTAATAAATAACATAAGTAAGTCACATTATTAAGTTACATTATGAAATAAGCAAGTTAGTTAGTTATTAAGTCACATAAGTCTGCTAGCTAGTAAGTAACATACGTCAGTCCAGTTAGCTAGTAAGTAACATAAGTCAGTCACATTAGTAAGTCACATAAGTAAGTTACATTAGGAAATAAGTAAGTTAGTTAATTAGTTATTAAGTCACACAAGCAGCTAGCTAGTAAGTAACATAAGTCAGTCCAGTTAGCTAGTAAGTAACATAAGTCAGTCACATTAGTAAGTCACATTAGGAAATAAGTAAGTTAGTTAGTTATTAAGTCACATAAGTCAGCTAGCTAGTAAGTAACATAAGTCAATCACATTAGTAAGCTAAGTCAATTAGGTTGTTTAGTGAGTAAGTCTTTTCAAGTCACATTACATAGTAGTAAGTTTGGAAAAAGAAGAAAAAATGAAAAGTGACATGTCAAAGAAAGCATTTAACAGATAGGCCAAGTGAATTATTTATGTCTTAAAGCATAAGGTTGTTTAGTTAGTTAGTAAGTTAGTAAGTCCACATTACATTAGTTAAGTTAGTAAGTACTCACATTAGTAAGCATAAATCACATTAAATTAGTTAGTAGTCACATTAGGAATATAGAAGAAAAACTAAAAAGTGACAGTCAAACAAACAAGGTAAATTTAAGTCTGTTCAAGTCACTTTACATAGTTAGTAAGATTGGAAAAATAAGAAAAACTTAAAAGTAACATCTCAAAGAAAGCATTTAACAGATAGGCCAAGTGAATTATTTAAGTCCTAAAGCATAAGGTTGTTTATTTAGTTAGTAAGTACTCATATTAGAAAGTTAGTCAGTCCACATTACATTCGTTAAGTTAGTAAGTACTCACATTAGTAAGCATAAGTCACAGTACATTAGTTAGTACTTACATTAGGAATAAAGGAGAAAAAACAAAAAGTGACAGTTAAACAACGTAAGTAGAACAAGGAAGATTTAAGTTTATTTAGTATTTGAGTTAATTACACAATACTAATTAACAGATGAACTAAGTAAAATAATATTAAACAAGTGGTCCCTGTTAAGTATTTGAACTAATTACATAATACTAATTCACAAATAAGTTAGGTAAATTAAGATTAAACAAGTGGTCCTACCTAACTGTGCAGAATGTAAATAATATCAACTATCAATTATATACTTGTCTAGTTCTTATGGACCTACCTAACTTTACAAGATGTCAATAAATAGTCATAAATAATAGGAAACCCTAACAAGTAGACAAACAGACAACAAATAGACAAAAGTAGAAGATAAAGACATAAAGAAAGGGAATAGAGAAAGGGATGGAGACAATCGACAAAAGCAGAAGATAAAAAATCCATAAATTATAGAAAACGACACTACAAAAGCAATACATCTGAAACACAAACAAAAAAAAGTATTTCTTTAACATAAAGGTGCACAAACCCCTAACAAATCTGCATAAAATGATATTAAAGTAAAATCCTAGAAAACGAAAGAATGACCATAGTTCATTTTTTAAGATAAATGTGAACAAACCCCTAAAAATCACTATAAAAAGCATATTCTAGACAAAAATTAAAGATACCAGTGAAAATCGAAACACAACAACATCTTTCTTACAAACTACTAATGACAATACAAGCAAAAATCAAACACAAACAAGATCTATGAGATGAAACGGAGTGAAAGTGTGAGTACCTATGACCGGATCAGAGTGAATCCACCATGAATCGACGGAGAATCGAAGTAGTTTACGTCTGATGAACTAGGGTTTTAGTTTGTTAGATGAATGAAAGACTTGAGAGAAATGGGATTTTTTCTTTAGGTTTGTAGATAGGTTAGTATTTGTGTGGGTAATGGGTGTATTGATAGGGTTAAACGGGTGATGGGCGGATATTATAATTTTGGGTTAGTTAATTGATCAAATTGGGTTATGCCGTAGATTGCGCCACGTGTCACTAATTATTCTTCCATTAGAGTGAGGGGCAAATGTGCTCTAGTTTTTGGACGGCAGGGCCCTTAATGACCTAAATGTATTATGGAGGGTATTTATATATCATTTACGGTAGTTCAGGGGTATATTTATCTTTTTTTCCTTTATTTAATCACCAATAATCAATTGACATCATTCCTTTACTTATGCATGCTCTATTTTCGTATGTATATATACTGTTTCTTATACCTTGCCCTTGAGGTCTCAGGTAAGTTTTTTCTCTTTTCTTTAATTTATTTTCTTCTATTTTAATTTTATCATTTTATTCTTGATATTTTGTTTTTAATGTATATATGTTATCATCATTTTATAACATGCTAACTAATATAGAGCTTTTTGATATGAAGAGGTAAGACAGATTTTTTTTTCTTATCAAAGTCATTGTTATTTAAGTTTTTGTAAAATTTTATTTTATTTTTTGTAATTTAAGTGTAATTTTTTAAAGTCGTTAATTTATATGAATATGTTTATCTCTCTCTTCTTTAAATTTATATATAATATTAAGGTTAGGTATAGACAAAGTGATGTGATACATTTTTATGACTAATTTTTTTATGTTTAATTTATAATTGTAATAAAATAGCAATGAAAATTATGAAGGCAATGAATAGGTGTAAAGAAAAATGAGAATTTATATCTACATTTAATATAAATCTATAGATAATTTAAAGTTATATTAAAAAAAAGTTATGTGACACCTCTTTTTGGCTCAGGATCCTATTTATTTTTTCTAATTTTTATGACAATTATTTAGTTATTTATTTATTATTGTACAAAACTAAGTGTATTGTATATATCCTCCATTTTTTGAATTTTTTCTTAATGTTTTGTATTTACTTAGAAAACGTAAAAGAAATTATTTGTTACCTTAAATTTGCAGGAAAATATTTGGGTCATTTATTGCTCATTATTGTTACCTATTATTTTGCCCTTATTACTTCTTCTACCTCGTAACATCCCCTCAATTCCTTCTTTATTTTACGTTTTAATTCTTTTTAATTTATAATTGTATTTACCTTAAAAAATGTCAAGAAATCTTTTTAGACTTAATTCAATAAATATAAGGGACTGTTATTTTTATTTCTCGATTATCAAAAGACATAAAGATTTTTTGTGTTTAAAATATCAATATCATTATATGTGATTAATTTTTGTATTCATCAAAATTTGTATAATTTCTAATGCTTTTGAGTACGACAACAAGAATCTGATGAAAAAAAATAAAATACTGCTTCAACGCCTATCAAAAATATTATCATATCAATTGATGCCGCTCTAAACTAATTGATAATAGCATCGATGTTATGTGTGGCTAAATATGAAAAGGAACTGGACAAAGATGTGACGACTCGACTCCCCGGGTCATGATGACACCTACTAAAACTCACTAGTAGGTAAGTCGACCCGTACCTAGAACAACAAGTAGTAACTACAAGGGTAGAACTAAACATAAAATAATACTAACGATAAGAAATGACAGTAATGGAAAGCAAAAACTACATATACTTGATACCCTTCCAGAACCTGGAAGTCACAATTACAAAGTTGTCTAACAAGAATAAATGCAAGTCCCAAAAGTAAACCACAACAAGCCGTCTCAAAAGTAAAAGACAAGCTAACATATATATAGAAAGAGACAGGCTGATCCAAGATGCCAAGTGCTCACCCTCGTTTCCGATATACCCAAGCTGCAAAAGACGGTACGAATGATCACTGTTGGTAGCTGGTACTAAGACCCACATCACGAAAAGATGTAGAGTGCAGCATAAGTACCAAAAGAAAGGTACTCATTAGGCATCACTAGCCAACCGAGCAAGAAAGGTAAAAACAATCTGAAAAGATAGAATCTAGACAACAGCAGAGGTCAAAGAGGATATGAAAAGAAGAACACGAGTGTACCGAAATTAAATCTAAGTACAACTATACTAAACCTAACTGGACCCAAAAGCCCAGAAGGTACACTCATGCACAATTTTAAATAAAACCTGGATAGACCCCCATAAGCCCAACAAGTACACAAAATAGTTAAGTCTACAAGACAAAAGAGTAATCCAGATCCGAATCTAAGAACCAATCAACTCCCAGTCCAGCTAGAAAGAGTAACAATCAACTCAACCAGTCAACTCCCAGCCTAGCTAGCAAGAGTGACTATCAACCCAAGCCGCCCAACCATACAATCCACACCCAAGGTCGTCAACCGACCAACTAGCAAGAGTGCGTCGAGGGCATGTCAACTCCATAGAGGATCTCAGATATCTAGGCTGCCCAGCCAGACAACCCACTCCTAGGGGCGTCAGCCACATAGCTAGAAAAAGTTCTCGAGCGCACATCGACTCCAAATAGGATCTCAAATAGGCTCCAAGAAACTATGAATCGACATCCACCCTCAACGATATCATTAAAGGCTCCATGCCGGAAGCACTCCAATCCCGAGAAAGCACATAATTTGTGGAAACACATCAGAGCTGCAGAAATAGGGAGAGGAAATAGAAAGGCTAACAAGAAGCACAAAAGCCTAAGCTAAAGCTCATAGTATCAGACCCAACTCTGCTATTCCAATCAACAAGGATCTAGTCCATCCGAAATGACGTCGGAGACATACCATAGTCACAGGGTGCATGGGTCTAAGGCAACACAATTATATCGTAGACTAAGGCAAAAATATGCTCCAAAAACAAGTAATCAACAAATAAATTACATGGCATGCTACAATACGCATGTAACCCTCCACCAACATGGTCTATCCTCGAATCAGTAGTAATCAAGCCTAAATCATGGTCTCTAGCAAGAAAAGAAGGAATAACTACATACCTGCCCCTAATTTTTACTCATCATTTTGAATTCGCACATTCATGCTCAATCTGATTTGAAAGAAAGTCGTAGCCTACATGTAGGCCTATCGTGCGCGCTCTAAATCACAAGGCCGAAGCTTCTCCCTTTCGAAAGGCGTCTGAACATTACCACACTATCAAAAATAGGATCACAACGTCAATACGATCGCTTAAATATCAAAATCACCCAAAGTGGAGACAAGCCAATTTTTAGAGTCAAACGGGAATCGTGGGATCTGCGCCGAAATTTATGAAATTGACTCCGTAAAAAGGTCCTAATCTACGCGTTGAACTTGTGTCCCAAAATAGGATAAAATTTGCGGCCCAAAACAGCGGAAGCAACAACACACAACGAAAACAAAAATAAAATGAAAAGGGCAGCAACTTTTGTGCAAAATTTACCTCTAAAGGAGTGTGACCAACACAATAAAATCACTCCACCACGTAGCCCCGACGATTTCGAGCATGTGGGACTTCAAATCACAAAAATCAAAGCTCGAATGAGGGAGAAATCATCTATTGAAAATTGAGGGTGAAAGCTGAAGTTTATGGGTATTACCCGAAACTTGTCGCTAAAACCAAAAAAGCTAGTCGTGAAAAGTCTGATATGTGGTCACTAAAAGCTTGCACTCGATCAGCACTTGAGCTGGTTGCTCAAACTCCAAATTCTCTGACGGGGTGTCGGGGATTTGTTTGTAACCGCGTGTGGTAGAACGAAATATGCTACCCCATAAAATTCGACATTCCAAACTCAACAGAACCATCAAAAAGTTAAATCATAGGTCGTTTCGATAAAAAGTTGGTCTCACACCCTATTTCCATTTTAAGATAAAAACCACAAGAATACTCAAAATGAGACCGGAAGCCTAGGGAACTGCACTAAAGGTCGTTCTAGACAAAACTCGACATTTCGGAGCTAATCACGTTGGCAGAATTCTCATCTGTGCATGTTTACCAAGAATGTTGACCAAAGTCAACCCTTGGCTTAAGCCTCAAAGTTAAAACTCCTAATGTCACAAACTCACTCTAGAAGTCTTGGGGCCCGAATCAACCATGCCCCTACCCTAAAATAGCTCTTCTAGAGCTGATGAAACCGAATTCTGAGACTTTCTTCCTGAACTTTTGATTAAAATGACCGTTCAAGGTTCAACAGCTTTCAAAACACTAAAACTCACATAAAAATCAAACGAACGACCAAGTTACCGAACTGTCAGTTCCAACAAGTCATAAATTACTTGGGGTCGCTACAAGATACCTCTAAACGATGCATAGGAGGCATAAGCACATAAATGACCTGGAGGTAATTACAACATCCATTACTAAAAGGAACTTTCGTCCGCAAAAATAAGAGTGAAGAAGCACCTGAAGGCTCAAACAAGCCAAGAACCTTCTCCCACATATCATGCTCGGTCTCCCAGGTAGCCTCCTCAATTAGACGATGCCTCTAATGGACCTTAACCACATGAATATCTCTCAAACACAATCGTAACACATCTCTGGCAATAATGGAAACTGGCTCCTCCACGAAGGTCAAGCGATCACCCAACTCTACTACATCAACCTGGAGCACATGGGACTCATCAGGAACATACTGGTGTAGCATCGGAACATGAAAAATTGGGTGGATAGCTCAGAACATTAGAGCCAAAGATAACTCATAAGCAACCTCTCCAACTATCTGAAGGATCTCAAAAGGCCCAATATACTTGGGGCTAAGCTTGCCTCACCTCCCAAACCTCATCACGCCCTTCATGGGAGACACATGGAGGAAAACTTTATCACCAACTGAAAACCTCAAAGGTCGTCGCCTAAGATCAACATAACTTTTATTCCTACTCTGATCTGTCCGAAGTCTGTCCTTAATCACCCTCACCTGCTCCAAAGCCTCCTGAATCAATTTTGTGCCACGCGGCCTATACTCTGTAGACTCAAACCAACCAACTGGAGAGCGACAACGCCTACTATATAAGGCCTGAAATGGGGCCATTTGGATGCTAGAATGGTAGTTGTTGTTGTACGCAAACTCCGCCATAGGCAAGAACTGGTCCTAGTGACCTTCGAACTCCAAAACACAATTCCGCAACATATCTTCAAGAATCTGAATAGTACACTCTGACTAACCATCAGTATGAGGGTGGAAGGCTATGCTAAGGTCAATGTGAGTGCCCAACTCATCTGGGAAAGTCCTCCAAATTCTAGAAGTGAACTGAGCACCCCGATCTGATATATTAAAGACCGACACACCATGAAGACGAACCACCTCATGAATGTAGATATGGATTAACCTCTTGGCACTGAATGAAGACTAAATAGGTAGGAAGTGTGCTAATTTGGTCAATCGATCAACGATGACCTAAATCCTATCAATACCTCTAGAAGTTTGAGGAAAACTTGCCACAAAGTCTATAGTGATGCGATCCCACTTCTACTCCGGAATGGGTAATCTTTGGAACTCATCACTAGGTCTCAAACGCTCGGCCTTCAGTTGCTAACAACTCAGGAAATGGTACACATAGTTTGCAATATCTCTCCTCATGTCGGCTGACCAGTAATGCTGCCTCAAGTCAGGATACATCTTTGCGGTGCCTAGATGAATAAAATATCTAGAATCATGGGCCTCTAAAAGTATTAATTGAATCAAACCCCCAACTCTCGGGAAACAAATACGACATGTGAACCTCAAAACCTTATCTAAGTCTAAGGTAACCTAACCAGTATCACCCGCTAACAGTCTATCTCGAAGTTCAACCAAGGACTAATTCTTAAACTGACGGCTAGAGATCTGATCAAGAAGAGAGGATTGAACTCCCACATAGGCTAGAACACGTCTAGAATCTGAAAGATCCAACCGAGCCATCTAGTTAGCAAAGGATTGAATGTCCGAAGCTAATCGTCGCTCCAATAGTAGATAAGAAGGCTAGACTACCCACACTCACTGCCTTCCAACTCAAGGTGTCCACCACCATATTCCCCTTGCCCAGATGGTAGAAAATAGAGAGGTCTAGTCCTTCACAAGCTCAATCCAGTGAAGCTGCCTCGAATTAAGATACCTATGGCTCATGATGTATTGAAGACTCCTGTGATCAGTGTAGATCTCCAACGAACCCCATAAAGGTAGTGCCTCCTGATCTTAAGTGCCAAAATTATTGTCGCTAACTATAAGTCATACGTGGGGTAGTTGTAACCTAAATTGCCTCGATGCATAAGTAATGACCCGACCCTACTACATCAATACACAACCCAAACCGATGCCACATGCGTCAAAATAAACCTTGAAGCCATCTCCCCCAATAATAAGAGTCAATATAGGAGCAGTAGTCAGCAACTCCTTGAGCTTCCGAAAGCTCAACTCACACTCCTCAAACCACTCAAAAGGAACATCAAGGTGGTTCAATCGGGTCTAAGGTGTTGGAATAGTGGAGAAGCTCTCCATAAACTGTCTGTAGTAGCCTAATTAACCGACGATGCTCCGAACCTCAGTCACCAAAGTGGGCCTTAGCCTTACCACGGATAGCCTCTATCTTTACCTTATCTACCATGATACCACCCTTGGACACCATGTACCCCAAGAATGCTACAGACTCAAGACAAAACCCACACGTTGAGAACTTGGCATAAAGTCGATGATCTCTCAAAGTCTGGATCACAATCCTCAAATGCAGCTCATGATCACTCCTTCTCCGCGAGTATACCAGAATATCATCTATGAACACAATGACAAAAAAATCAAGAGACGGCCCGAACACTCGCGTCATCAAGTACATAAAGGTGGCAGGGGAATTAGTCAAGCCAAAAGACATCACTAGGAGCTCATAGTGGCCATACCGAGTCCTAAATGCAGTCTAAGGGATGTTTGCTTCCCTAATCCTCAGTTAATGGTAACCAAACCTCAAATCAATCTTCAAAAAACACTTTGGCAACCTGATATTGGTCGAATAGATCATCAATCCTAGGCATGGGGTAGCGGTTCTTCACTATCACCTTATACAACTACGTATAATCAATACACATGTGCATTGTACCATCCTTCTTCTTCACAAAAAGAACAGGAGTGCCCCAAGGCGACACACTAGACCTGATGAACCACTTACCCAAGCGGTCTTGAAGTAGAACACTAAGCTTTGTAGGAGCCATCTGATATGGCGGAGTGGAAATAAGTCGAGTACCCGACTCAATCTCGATAGGGAAGCCAATATCAACACTGGAGGTAGGCCAAGTAGGTCGGTAGGAAACACATCTGCAAAATCACGGACAGTTGGAATGGACTCAAATGGAGGAACCTTTATACTCACATCATGCACATAGGACTAATAAGACAAACAACCGCTAGTCATTAGCCTCCGAGCCTGAACAAAAGAGATCACTCCAACTGGTGTGCTGCTAGATGAGCCCTGCCACACCACCAGGGGACCACCAGGCATGGCTAAGGTAATGGTCTTAGAGAAGAAGTATAAAATCACATGGTAGAGAGATAACTAGTCCATGCCCACAATTAAATCAAAATCAAGCATATCTAACAACATAAGGTCAGCCTGGGTGTCACGCCCCTGGATAATAACTAAGCAAGATCGAAACACCTGATCCACTACTAAAAACTCACCCACGGGGTTCGACACATGCAACGAAGTTGCCATAGGCTCAGAACTCATTCCCAAACAAGAAGCATAATATAAAGACACAAAAAATATGTAGAACCACGGTCAAATAAAGTCGAGGCGGGTTGATGGCGTAAAAGAATCATACATGTGATTACATCATCTGATGCCTCAGCCTGCGCCCTCACTAAAGTTGCATAAAAATGGCCAGGTCCGTCTCTACACTAGCCATCAGTCCTACCACCTGACCTGCCTCCCTGGGACCACCCCGAATACCTTGTTGTCCACTACGACAATCTGGACTATGACCTTGACCTCTAACTAGAGGTGCTCCCAGTGGAGCTAGTAGAGCTGGCTATGGGACAGGAGCAATCCGTCTACGTAAGGGCAATCTCTGTTCAGTGATCTAAGTCGCCACAGTCAAAAGAATCCAAAAATGATCTGCTCCTAGAAGAATGGCCACAACAATCTGAAGTACTAGTATGGGACCCATAACTCTAGCTAGAGCCACCCTCACTCCGGCTATACAGATCACCCTCTAAACTCTTTAATAAGAACTAAAAAGGACAACTAGGTTGACCCTACTGAAACCGCTATCAAGCCCTATCATGTGAATCTCTAGGCCTGGAACAGGATCCACTATAGCTACCCTCATATCTAGCTCTCTTGTCGCTGCCCCCTTGGCCTCACAACGGAGCTACTCAATAGTGTGGGCATGATCAACACTATGTAGAAAGGAGAAATCCGTTGAGACCATAGACTGATCCTCAATCCGTAGTTGTAGTCTCAACCCATGAACAAAACACCAAACCATATCTTCCTTTGTAGGTAGAATCACGGTGGAATGGTGGGAGAGCTCGTGAAACCTCACCTCATACACTGACACAATCATGGAGCCCTACTCCAACCTAGAGAAATTATCATGAAGGCGATCTCTAATGCTGCGAAGAATGAATCTTGCTAAGAAGGCCTCAGAAAACTCGGTCCAGGGGATTAGAGGAGACCCAACTCGCCTAGTCTCAATAAATTTACGCCACCATTGTGTGGCTAGACCATCAAGCTGATGCATAGTGAATTCAGCTCCTCTTAACTCTACGAAACCCAAGGTATGCAGCCGCTCACGGCAAGTAGTCAGAAACTCATGGGCATCCTCACCCACAGCCCCAGAAAACCTCAGAGGTGAAAGCCTCAAGAACACTCTGAGCATCTTTTGCTCCTCTAGCGGCATAAATCTAGTCGCAATCATGGGCTGAGCACCCCTAGGTGGTACATGGGCTCTGGGTGCCTCTGATGCAGGCTGATCCTGATGACCTAGTGCTGGTGTAGGTGCTAGTACTAGCACTGGTGTGCTAGTGTTGGGGTCTGTTGCATGCCCCCAAGCATTGTCAAAAGCTGAGTAATGGCTGCCTGGAGCTCTGGAGCCTGTCATGACCCAAAGTAGACCCTAAGCGTAACATGGCGTAGAGAATCCTGAGAGGCCCTACACAAGCCACTTAGCATACATCATACAAGATAATAGAAGTGAAAAGTTGAAAAGTAGCATTTCCTATAAAAGAGGTTGACAAAAGCGAAAGTCTAAACATAATTCTTAAAGCCATCTATTACATCATTAAGAAAGTTATTGGGACGTAACACATACATCATATACAAAGTATGAAAACCAAAATTACATGAAAGCGATAAAGGAATCTTGGCCCTCAGAACATGAGGACTCACCAAGCTTCAAAGCTCAAACGAATCAACTAGCCACGAGTATGGGGAATAGGAGTGTCAGAATCTACATTAGTAGAACAATGTAGGCACAAATATGCATGTACATGGAATGTACGAAGTACGATAGCAATGCATAGGAGTTATGAAATCATGCTAGAAGGACTTTATATGACATGCAATGACCAAGCTAAATCATAAAATAACATATTAGAAAAAATAAGTCATAATCATGGTCAATGCAAGCTAAACATCTTATAAAACACTTGTGAGATACTTAAGAAAGTAACCTTAGTTTATTATTGTCGGAAGTTTGCCTTTAACTGACATAGACCATGTGAGCTATAACATGGAATCTGGTGTCTATCCTACACTAAAAAGAGATGTCCTTACTTGCCAAGGTAAAAACCATAAACTTGAACTAAATTGGATCCACTAGCTAATGTCCATCTAAGACAAACCTATGGTGGCACATAGTTATGGGACATGAATAATCGCCGCTTGTCCACTCGATACTAAGCATAAATACCACAGAATAATCATTAATCTTAAATTGTCTTATTATCCATGGAAAACCGAAATTAAGTAGCCAATCCAAGCTAGAGTTCATTTAGAATATCTCCTTAATCTTGATTCAACTTAGGTGAGAAAACCTTTCAACCTTTCGAATCCTTTTTGTGAGAAAACCATTTCACAATTATATTTTAAGTGGTATGTAAGAAATTCTTTCACAACAACAACAATAACATTGATTCTTTACTCTTAAAGCAACCTTAAAGCATTTATCAATTTCATAAAGAAAACATGTATATCTTCATAATTTCATCTTTCATTGTTCATAAGCTTCATCATAGGATCATAGTCTACAAATCATGGTTCATGCATGGGTTCATGTGAAATCAACTTAAAACATGTAATTACTTCAATTCATGCATAAAAAAATAGAAAACAATCAATTAGATCGTAATTTAAAAGGACCCATGAGATTGAATAAAACTCTAACTTCAATTGGATATTCTAACTTGTAAAATTAGAGAATTTAGGAACCCTATGGAGGAAAGGACTCCATAGGTGAATACTATCATACCTTAATGTCAAAAACCCACAAATATTAGAGGACTGAAGAATTGTGGTTGAACCCTAGTACTTTTTCTTATTCCTTAGAATTGAGGGAATTTAGGAGGATGACTTCGGTTAGTTTTGGGGAATTTTGGATAATGAGTTGAAAGTGGTTAATTTAGGGGTTTAAAATGGTTCTACAGGATTCAGGGTAGAAGGAAAAATGACATAGTTTAGGCATTAACCAATTAGTGAAAAGACTAAAAACCCCTTCAAAATAACTGCCGACCACCATCTACGGTTTGGACCTACGGTCCGGACCGTACTGGTCAACCGTAGAAAGTGATCAGAGACTCTTAATTTGGCCAACATTCGACGGAACCGATGTAGGGCTCGTAGGTCTTCCTATGGACCGTACATGCTAACCGTAGAACCAAACTTTAAGCTTTAAGATTTCACCAACTATAGAGTCACCTACAAGACCTATCTACGACTCGTACAAAGGTTGACGGACCATCCTGGTGAATCGTAAAAAGGATGCTGAGAATTGATTTCAAAATTTTATTTTTCCCCAATTACTATGGTTTCCATCTACAGCCTGTAGAAGCTGCTACGATCCGTAGATGGGACCCATAGACACAGACACCAGCCCAAAACTGTGTTTTTCCTTCTTTTCGGAATCTGAGGTGTTACAATATCTCCCTCTTGGGTACATTCTCCCTCGAATGGAACTCAAGACATCATAAGGAGGGTAAAAAGAAGATCTAACAGCCAAACAAGAATACAACTTAATCAACAACACAAACCAAGGAGGAATATCAACTCCAAGCTCAAACATATTCAAAACATCATTTCATAGGGTATACATGCAAATCTTTCTCAAATGCATATAATCATGAAAAAATCAATGAACTTACCTCATTTTCTTAAAAATCACATTTTCATGAGCATGCATGCATGAAGAAACATAAGAATAACTAAGACACATGAAACCACAAGAGTGAACCATGAGGAACTAGATACCTCAAGCTAAAATAGGGTCGGACGGAAAAAGATGAGGATAATAGGACTTCATATCGGCCGGCCTCCCAAGTAGCACCCTCAACCCCTTGATTCCTCTATAATACTTTCATGGATGCAACTTCCTTATTTCTATTCTTCTTAACTTGCCGGTCCAAAATCTCAACCAAAACGTCTTCATAAGAAAGATTATCTTAACTACAAAAACTTCCCAGGGAACAATGAATGTCGGATCTCCAACACATTTCTTCAGCAAGGAGACATGGAAAACCGGACGTACCGATGCTAAATCATTAGGCAAATCAAGTTCATAAGCAACTTTACCAATACGCCTCAAAACCTGATATAGGCCCACATAACATGGACTAAGCTTCCCTTTCTTCTCAAACGTCATCACACCCTTCATGGGCAAAATTTTCAAGTAGACTCAGTCATGTACATCAAACTCAAGGTCTCTACTTCTTACATCGGCATAAGACTTTTGTTGTCTTTGAGTTGTCTTCAACCTTTCTCTAATAAGCCGAACTTTCTCCATAGCATCATTTACCAACTCAGGACCTATCAGGGCAACTTCACTAACTTCAAACCAACCTATAGGAGATCTAAACCTCCTACCATAAAGAGCCCCAAATTGAGTCATACAAATGCTTGAATGATAGCTATTTTTTTAAGAAAACTCAATCAAAGGCAAATGATCATCCAAATTACCCCTGAAGTCAATCACACAAGCTCTCAACATATCTTCCAAAGTTGGACAGTATGCCCCGCTTGCCCATCGGTTTGAGGGTGAAAGGCCATACTAAACTTAACACGAGTAGCAAGGCCTTTTTGGGAAGACTTCCGAAATTGAGAAGTAAATAGGTACCACAATCGGAGATAATGGATAAGGGCACTCCATGCAACCTAACCATTTCCCTCAAGTACAACTTGACATAGTCCTCCACTGAATAATAAACCTCGACGGGGATGAATTGAGCTGATTTCATCATACGATCCACAATAACCCATATCGATTCATGTTGCCACCAGCTGTGGGGTAAACCGATAATAAAGTCCATATTCAAATCTTTCCACTTCCGGAATAGTAATATCTTGGGATAAACCTCTCGGATTTTGATGCTCAACTTTCACTTGTTGACAATTAGGACACTTGGCCACAAATTCTGCAATATCATTCTTCATCTCATTCCAACAATAGACCTCCCGCAAGTCATTGTACATCTTGGTTGCTCCCCGGTTGAATGGAATATCGAGAACTATGGGCTTCTGATAAAATCTTCTCTCTTAAATTATCAACATTGGGAACACCCAAACAACCTTGATACCGAAGTACACCATCGCCCCCTAGGGAGAAAGCCTCAACGGAATTTTAAAGCACCGTTTCCTTTAATTCCACAAAAATAGGATCGAGACCTTTCTTAGCCTTCACATCTGACACAAAAGACAATTCTGCACTATTATGTACCATAACACCACCTTTGGTGGAGTCAGCCAACCGAAAACCCAATAGGTCCAATCTATGAACATGTCGAACAAACTCCTTCTTACCATCCTCAATATGAGAATACTACCCATTGATAACCGACTAAGAGCATCTGCCACCACATTTGCCTTGTCGGGGCAATAGAGGACACTCATGTAATAATCCTTTAGTAACTCAAGCCACCTCCTTTGGTGAAGATTTAGATCATTTTGCTTAAACAAATATTTCAACCTTTTATTGTTGGTAAAAACGTCAACATGAACACCATATAAGTAATTCCTCTAAATCTTTAAGGCAAAAACAAATGTTGGTAGTTCCAAATCATGGGTAGGATAGTTCTTTTCATGAATCTTAAGTTGTCGTGAAGTATAAGCAAAAAATTTCCCATTTTGCATAAGGACACAGCCTATCCCAACTTTGGAAGCATCACAATAAACCACAAACCTATCAGATCATTCCCGTAAAGTCAACACTGGAGTGGAAGTAAGTCTATATTTCAATTCTTGGAAGCTCTTTTCACACGCTTCCGACCATACAAACTTAACCTTTTTTGGGTCAATGTCATTTATGAGAGGTTATCAAAGAGAACCCTTCAACAAACCTTTTATATTAATCATCTAAACCTGAGAAACTTCGAATATCTGAGGGTGATACAGGTCGACAACAACTCTCAACTACATCCGTCTTTTCCGGATCTACCTCAATACCCTTACCGAAAACAATGTGACCAAGAAAAGCCACAGATCTCAACCAAAACTCACATTTACTAAATTTTGCAAAGAGTTGTTGGTCCTTGAGGACGCGCAAGACAATCCTCAAATGATCGGTATGCTCATCATCACTCCTTGAGTAAATCAAGATATCGTCGTTTAACACAATCACAAATATATCAAGGTATTGTCTAAACATCCTATTCATCAAATCCATAAATGCGGCCTGAGCATTACTCAAACCAAATGACATTACCAAAAACTCACAATAACCATGTCGAGTTTGAAAGGTCGTCTTCAGAATTTCATCTTCCTTCACCCTCAATTGATGATAACCCGACCAGAGGTCGATCTTAGAAAAGTAACTTTCTCCTTGTAGTTGATCAAAAAAATCATCTATCCTTGGAAAAGGATATTTGTTCTTAATGGTAACCTTGTTCAATTGTCAGTAGTCGATACACATACGAAGTGAACCATCTTTCTTTTGTACTAACAAAACTGGAACCCATGGAGAGATACTCGGTCGGATGAAACCCTTGTCCAACAAATCTTTCATTTTCTCTTTTAACTCCTTAAGTTCTACCGGAGCCAAAAGATAAGGAGGGATAAAGATAGGTTGCGTATCTGGAAGGAGGTCAATACCGAAGTCTATTTCCCTTTTGGTAGGAACACCGGGTAATTCATATGGATACACTTCCAAAAACTCATTAACAATGGGGACCGACTCAAGAGTAGGGGTTTCGGAACCCGTATCCCTAACCAAAACAAGATGATATATGCAACCTTGAGATATCATTTTTCTAGCTTTAAGACAAGAAACAAACTTACCCTTAGGCATAGAGTTTCCTCATTTCCACTCTAGAATGGGTTCATTTGGAAATTGAAACTTGACTACCCGGGTTCTACAATCTATAGAAGCATAACAAGAATGCAGCCAATCCATACTAAGAATAACATCGAAATCTGACATATCAAGCTCTACAAAATCAACATAAGTGACTCTATGGGATAAGGAGAAAGGACACTTTCTATGAACTCTCTTGGTCACAATAGATTCACCAATAGGAGTAGAGACAGAAAGAGGGTCTAACAACACATTCGGAGAAACATCATATGGCATAGCCACATATGGTGTCACAAAGACAAAGGAGCATCGGGATCAAGCAAAGCATAAACATCAAGATGGAAGAATTTCAACATACCGATAGCCACATCGAGAGAACCCTCTTGATCATGATGAGTTTGAAGTGCATAAAATATGTTTTGCTTCTGACTCCTACTAGAACCTGACGAACGATAGGGTTGAGCCCGTCGACGATTATATCCTTCATTCTTAGAAACAGAGGGACAATCCCTTATCCTTTGATCCGTCTTCCCACAATCAAAACATGCATTGGAACTGGCTAGGCATTTACCCTCATGCTTTCTTGCACATCTAGCACAAGTAGACAATAAAAATCCACCACCATTTCCTCATTGAGTCTTAGGATTAGACACCCTATCTTTGTTGAATTTAGGATCTGGAGCATTGGAGGAACCTTGACCGGAAAACCTTTATCGAAACTTAGGAAGAACATGTCCATCGAACGTCGAATGTGAAAAGTCACCATCACTGGACCTTGCCTTCATTGTCTCCCTAGATCTTTCCTTAAGTTTCTCCTCTTCTATTTATTGAGCATGAACCATTAATCGAGAAATTTCCATGTCATTGATGAGAATGGTGGTACGGTATTCTTTAATAATAATCTCGGACATTCCAAAACAAACTTAGTCATCCTTGCCCTAGGATCGGCGACCATAGTAGGAACATATCTAGATAATCGTGTGAAATTCAAGGCATACTCTTTCACAGTGATGTTTCTTTGATGAAGGTTGATGAATTCAAGTACCTTTTCCTCCCTTATCTCAAAGGGAAAGAACCTATCAAGGAAAGTAACCTTAAACTTATCCACATCAAGAGGACCCTTATCTACTGCCCTCTCTTCCTTCCATTGGTTGAACCACAGTTGAGCAACACCCTTAAGTTGATAAGAGGTCAATTCTTTCTTTTCCACCGGTGTCACTCCCATGATCAACAACACCTTATACACCTCATCAATGAACTCTTGAGGATCTTCCTCAAACTTAGAACCATGAAACTCTAGAGGATTCATTCTAGTGAAATCTCTCACTCTAGTGGCCACAGTACCCATATTTAGGTTTATGGGGACCACAACCTCCTTATTGGCTTGAGCCATCATGTCTTGAGCCAACACTTGAAAAGCAACCCTAAACTCCGCATTAGTCACTTGTTCGGCCAAAGGGTCAACTGGAACTAGAGGAGCTTCTTGAAGAGCTTCTCGTTCCACATTCTCACCCGTATTCCTACTAACGTATGCTCTTCTAAGGGAAATACCCTGAAAATCATCGAATAGGGATTAGGAGAG
This sequence comes from Solanum etuberosum, assembly GCA_029582245.1. NCBI lineage: Eukaryota > Viridiplantae > Streptophyta > Magnoliopsida > Solanales > Solanaceae > Solanum > Solanum etuberosum. Next base: position 10,705 of record JAJONR010005807.1, on the reverse strand, counting down.
AGACATATAGAGTTAAACTCTATTGCATGACTTTAGAGTGATGAAAGAAGTGGACTTTCTTAAAAATCTTATAGCCTCTCATTCATAAATGTGGCGCGCTTCACAATCATGAACAAGACTCTACTCGACCTGGCTTATGAGACATCCTAGGTCCTTTCTAAACCTTGTGCTCTAAATACCAAGTTTATCACGACTCAAAGTAGACCCTAGGCGTAACATGGCGTATAGAGCCCCGAGAGGCCCTACACAAGCCACTTAGCATACATCATACAAGATAATAAAAGTAAAGAGTTTAAAAGTAGTATTTCATATAAAAGAGTTTGACAAAGGTGGAAGTCTCAACATAAGTTTCAAATCCATCTATTACATCATAAGGAAAGTAATTGGGATGTAACGCATACATCACATACAAAGTCTGAAAATGAAAATAACATGAAAGCGATAAAAGAATCTTGGCCCTCGGATCATTAGGACTCGCTAATTTTCAAAGCTCAAATGAATTAACTAGCCACCAGTAAAGGGAATAGGAGCGTCGGTCCCTACATTAGTGAAACAATGAGGCACAAGTATGCATTAGTAAATGGAATGTACCAAGTATGATAGCAATACATAAGAGTTATGAAATCATGCTAGAAGAACTTTATATGACATGCAATGACCAAGATAAATCATAAAATAATATATTAGAAAACATATGTCATAATCATGGTCAATCAAGTTAAACATCTTATAAAACACTTATGAGATACTTAAGAAAGTAACCTTAGTTCATTATTTTGGGAAGTTTGCCTTTAACCAACATAGACCATGTGAGCTATAACATGGAATTCGATGACTATCCCACACCGAAAATAGATATCCATACTTGCCAAGGTAAGACCATAAACTTGGCTAAATTGGATCCACTAGCTAATGTCTATCTAAGACAATCCTATGGTAGCACAAAGTTATGGAACATGGGTAATCCCCGCTTGTCCACTCGGTGCGGAGCATAAATCCCAAGGAATAGTCATTAATATTAACTTGTCTTATTATCCATGCACAATGAAGTAGTCGATCTAAGCTAGAGTTCATTTAGAATTATTCCTTAATCTTGATTAAACTTAGATGAGAAAAACATCCAGCCTTATGAATCCTTTTTGTGAGAAAATCCTTTCACAATTATGTTTTGAGAGGTATGTCCGAAATCCTTTCACAACCACAACAACAACAACATCTATGCTTTACTCTCAAAACAACCCTAAAGAATTTATCAATTTCATAAAGAAAATATGCATATCTTCTTAATTTATCTTTCATAGTTCATAAGCTTCATCATAGGATCATTGTCTACAAATCATTGTTCATGCATGGGTTCATGTGAAATCAACTTAAAAATATGTAAAAATACTTCAATTCATGCATAAAAAGGATAGAAAACAATCAATTGAATCATAATTGAAAAGAACCCTTGAGATTGAATAAAACTCTAACTTCAATTGGAGATTCTAACTTGTAAAATTGGAGAATATCGGAACCCTATGGAGGAAAGGACTCCTTAGGTTAATACTATCATACGTTGATGTAAAAAATTCACAAAGATTGGAGGATTGGAGACTTGTGGTTGAACCCTAGTTCCTTTTCTTCTTCCTTAGACTCGAGAGAATATGGGAGGATGACTTTTGTTAGTTTTAGGGAATTTTGGAGAATGAGTTTAAAGTGGTTAATTTGGGGTTTAAAATCATTATATAGGGTTCAGGATAAAAGGGAAAATGACATATTTTAGGCATTAATCGATTAGGGAAAAGACTAAAAAGCCCTTCAAATTGCCGACCACCATCTCTGGTGTAGACCTACGGTCCGTATGTCCTTCTATGGAGCGTATAGGTCAACCGTAAAAAGTGATCAGAGACTGTTAATTTGGCCAAAATTTGACGAAACCGATGTACGACTCGTAAGTCTTCCTATGGATTGTACATGCTAACTGTAGAATCCAACTTTAAGCTTTAAAATTTCACTAAGTCTGGGGTCACCTACTAGACCTATCTACGACTCGTACAAAGGTTGACGGACCGTCCTGGTGAACTGTAAAAAGGGTACTGGACTTGATTTGAAAATTTGATTTTCCACAATTCTTTCGGTTTCCATCTATGGCCCGTAGAAGCTTCTAGGGTCCATAGATGGGACCCGTAGACACAGACACCAGCCAAAAAATGTATTTTTCCTTATTTTCCAAATCTGAGATGTTACGGAGCCATAACTGGTCCGGGTGGTGGCTGAGTTGGTCTCGGCCCCACCGACTGGTCTTAAACCTAGGTTGTTGGAGGATTGTCTCCTGGCTTTGGACCCTGCTCTCTAACTGAGGTAGTGCTACAGCCCTACCTGGCAATGGAGGTCGACCCCTACCCCTAGCTGTTGCATGGCGCGTACAAGCCATCCTTTGGAAACAGTGAAACAAGTGAGACTTTCAGAAACCATTAAGACACAGGTTGCACGATAGCGATACAAAAGAAAGGAATTCCTAAAGACACCATGTGGCCTCCCATAGATATGACACGGACATCTCCGCACCGATCTGTAGGACTCTACTAGGTATTATTTATGTACAAGTGATACCGGTGAACCTAAGGCTCAGATACCAACTTGTCACAACCCGATTTCTCGAGTCATGATGGCACCTACTAAAATCCACCAGTAGGTAAACCGACTCATACCTAGAACAACAAGTAGTGAGTAAAAGAGTAGAACTAAACAGAAAATAATACTAACGATAAGAAAAGACAGAAACAGAGAGCAAACCCAAAACTATATACACTAGATACCCTCCCAAAACATTGAAGTCATGAGTAAAAAGTTATCTAACAAGAATAAATGGAGTACCAAAAGTGGACCACAATAAGCCATCTCAAAGGAAAAAGACAAGCTAACATATGTACAGAAGGAGACTGGTTGATCCAGGACACCAAGTGCTCACCCTCGTCTTCGATATACCCAAGCTGCAAAAGATGGCACGAACGATCACTGTTGATAGTTGGTACAAGGAACTTCGTCACAAAAAGATGCAGAGTGTTGCATAAAAACCAAAACAAAGGTATTCAGTAGGCATCACTGGCCTACCGAGAAAGAAAAGTAAAAACAATCTGAAAAGATTAGAATCTAAACAAAAAGAGAGGTCAAAGCGGATATGAAAATAATCACACGAGTGTACCGAAAGTAAATCTAAGTAAAGTTAAACTAAACCTAACTGAACCCCCATAAGCCTAGAAGGTACACTCATGCACAAGTTTATATAAAACCCAGACGGACCCCATAAGCCTGAAAGGTACACATAATAGCGAAGTCTACAAGACAGAAGACTAATCTAGATCTGAATATAAGAACCACTCAAATCCCAGCCCAGCTAGCAAGAGTGACAATCAACTCAACCAGTTAGCTCCCAGCCCAGCTAGAATTAGTTACTATCAACCCAGGCCACCCAGCCATAAATCCACTCCCACAGGCGTCAACCGCCCAGCTATCAAGAGTACCTCGGGGGTGTGTCAACTCCGTAGAGTATCTCAAAAATCCCGACCGCCCATCCAACTCACTTCTTGGGCGTCAGCTGCCCATCTAGAAAGAGTGCCCGAGGACGTATCGACTCCAAAGAGGATCTCAAGTCATCGTGGATTGACTTCCACCCTCAACGATATCATAAAACGCTCCAAGATGGAAGCACTTGTAACAACCCGCTATTTGAAAGAGCTAGAATTAGAAAGAACCATTTTTGGAAAGAATGAAAATCTGAAATTTGGCAAGTTATGGTAAGTATGAGTTTTGGATCAACTTCAAACGACCATAGATCCTAGTACAGGATGAGTTAGGTAGACTACAAGATATCAAATGAAAGGTCTTTGAATTATCTTTCCAACGCCATCAAGTTTGCTAGTTTTTGAGTTCGTATGAGGGAGATATGCTCATTTGAAGTCGGGCTGTTTGAATAAGAAAAGTCACCCGAATTTTAGAAGAGTATTTTGGTCTTTTCATTACCCAATTAAATAAATCCATTTTTAGTAAATTATTTGGGGTCTAAGCAGAGTTAGTTCAGTTTACACAATTAAGAATTATGCTAGGTCTTTGAAAAAGGAGAAAAGAGGAGAAAAGGCAAGGCGTTCTTGGAGACTTCTTGCGGAATTGAAATCGTTTTGCCAAGGGTTGATCCCTTAAGAGGTATGTGAGACTTTCATAGCGTTGGTTTCGTTCACCCACGCGCCAATCATGTTTGGTTCAGCGAAATTCGTTCTACAAAGTTGAAAGTTGATGATTTTGAATTATGTTCTTGAATATGGGCTTTTTCTTCTTGAATTAAGTTGGGATTGTTGAGTTCATGAGGAAATCGTATTGATTTTAGAGTCGTTCTGAATAGATTCTTGTGTACATGTACTGGGTATTTGAATCTAAAGAGGAATTGAGAAAAAGAATCGAACTTAGGCGATTTGGGGTTAGAAAATGAAGAAGGAAAAAGTCGTGCAAATCTGGATGCCAGGTCCGCGTCGCGTACCTGTTCCTCAGGATTGAAACTTTTTCTTTCTGCGTCGCGGAGAGGTCACGGACCCTTCTGCCTCAAAATTTATTCCGCGACCAAATATTTAAATGCATCTCCGCGTCGCGGACTTACTTCCAGACAGTGATTTCTTGATCGTTTCTCATGTTTAACTATCTAAAAACACTCCTAAACATCACGAGATCTTTCCTATCACAAATCACAACCTTCAATCCATAAATTTCAAATTCAAGGAAAGTTAAGACCCAAGTCTAGAAAGTTCTTAGAGTCCTTTCAAAAGTCTTTTGCAAATGCTTTAAACTTGTTTTAAGACTTGAGATTTGAGTTAAGTAAAGAGTAAAGAGTGAAGTTCATTTCTTCAAAAGAGTATATGGGGACTATGTATTTCCAATGATTAAATGTTTTCACATTTAATCAAGAAAGGAAACACCGATTTCCAAAAGAGCCTTTGAGCTAGTTTTCAGTAAAGAGTAAATGTTTTCACATTTAATCAAGAGAGAAAACACTGATTTCCAAGAGAGCCTTCGGGCTAGTTTTGAGCAATTATCTCAAACCACAGAAAGAGTTATCTTTTTAATCATATGAGCTAGTAATATTTTGGAAGTAGTATTGAGCACCGATATGGGGAAGAGTTCAGACAACTCACAGACCCCATAAACCATGTAGCAATCATGGGTAGAAAAGGGTCATACTTTTTAGATGATTTCTTAGTGATTTTTAGCATAGACTAGTGGATCCACTTAGTGAATTAGGTTCTATACCCTTGGCAAAGTATAGGACGGCCCCGGCAGCTTGTGGCAAAATGTTGTATCATTACATAGCTCTTAAGTGATAGTTGTCGGTTAGAGAAACTCCCATAGGTATATTTTGTATTCTTATATACACAGAGATTACTTGTATTTTCACATACAAACAGAGTTTAAATTGTATCCTTGCATACAAACTGAGTTACCATTGTATTTCTAAATACACAGAGTTGTTATCCATGTTTTAAAAGCTTTTCTTTATATTGCATTTATATTATTGCTTTATATTGAAATGAGTTGAGTTGAGACCAGGTATGTTCCTTCAGTTTCTTTAAAGCTTATGTCTTGTTTTAGAATTCCCCTCGCATGCTCGTACATTCAATGTACTGATGCCAGTTGGCCAACATCTTTTATGATGTAGATACACGTAACCAGGATCAGCATCCAGCGCATCATTGATTCTAGTTGAGCTTCAGAGTTGTTGGTGAGCCTCCTTGCTTCCGGAGGAGCCCTTTTATTGCTTTATCAGTTAGTTCATTAGGATGTCATGGGTCTTGTCCCGACGTCCATCTCAGTTGTTAGAGGCTTCATAGACAGTTAGTTATTGTTAGTTCTTGAGTCTTTTCCATTTTTCAGTATTGATGTTGAGACTTGAGTTGCCATTTTGGCTAGTAGAATGTTTCTTTTAAGACATTCTAAGTTTATTGCATGAGTTTCTCTTTTGAGACTGTTTCATGTTATTTAAGTCTTCTATTATGAGTTAAGACAGGCCAAGGGTTCGCTTGGGGCCAGTAATGGTTCTCGAGTGCCAGTCCTGCCCAGGGTGTAGGCTCGGGGTGTGACAAACTTGGTATCAGAGCACAGAGTTCAAGAGTCCTAGGGATTCTATGAAGTCGTATCTGTAGAGTCCTAGTTATCAAGGTGAAGCGCGCCACATTTATAATTAGGAGGCTGCAACATTTTAGGAACTATCTCACTTCTTTCATACTCATTTCATGCAATAGAGTGCTCATGCTTGCGCGTGTCTTTCAGATCATGCCTCCACGAAGAGTTATCTGAGATCGTCCCGCTAGAAGGAATGTTGAGGAACAAGGGGTACAAATGCACCTGAAGTGCAAACCCAAGGAGAGGTCACCAATGTCGAGGTCCGTGAAACTATCCGGATGTTGAGTCAAGCTGTGACCAATCAAGTTGGATAAAGAGAGAATCGACAGGAAGTGGTTGATACCTCTAGGATACGTGAATTCTTAAGGATGAATCCTCTAAGCTTCACTGGTTCAAGTGTCACTGAGAATCCAGAAAACTTTGTTGAAGAGCTTCAAAAGGTTTTTGACATTATGCATGTTGTTGATGCTGAGAGGGTGGAACTAGCTGCATACCAAATGAAGGGTGTCACTAGAATCTGGTTTGATCAGTGGAAAAAGAATAGAGCTGAAGGTGAACCACCTGTGAGTTGGGCTTTATTTGAGGAGGCTTTCTTGGGGCATTTCTTTCCCCGTGAACAGAGAGAAGCCAAGGTACGAGAATTCCTTACTCTTAAGCAGGAATCTATGAGTGTTCATGAGTACAGTCTGAAGTTCACACAACTTTCCCGCTATGCTCCAGAGATGGTTGCTTACATGAGGAGCAGGATGAGTTTATTCATTGCTGGGCTATCTCGTCTGTCAAGCAAGGAAGGCAAGGCAGCTATGCTGATAGGGGATATGGACATAGCAAAGCTAATGGTCCATGTGCAATAGGTTTAGGAGGAAAAGCTGAGGGATAGAGAAGAGTTTAAGAATAAGATGGCTAAGACATCAGGAGAGTTGTATGCTAAGTTCTCTAAGTGTGCGTTCTGGCTTGAGTCTGTGGCATTCCTAGGCCACATTGTTTCCGGTGATGGAATTAGAGTTGATACTCAAAAAATAGAGGCAGTGCAGAATTGGCCTAGACCCATATCTCCAACTGATATTAGGAGTTTTTTGGGGTTGGCTGGATATTATAGAAGGTTCATCGAAGGGTTCTCATCCATTTCGTCCCCCTTGACCAAGTTGACTCAGAAAACAGTTAAGTTTCAATGGTCTGAAGCTTATGAGAAAAGCTTTCAGGAATTTAAAAAGCGATTAACTATTGCCCCAGTATTGACCTTACCAGAGGGAACGCAAGGCTTTGTGGTATATTGTTATGCGTCCAGAGTTGGATTGGGTTGTGTATTGATGCAGAATGGCAAAGTTATAGCTTATGCCTCAAGATAACTGAAAGTTCACGAGAATAATTACCCAACCCATGATCTAGAGTTGGCGGCCGTAGTGTTCGCTTTGAAAATATGGCGTCACTATCTTTATGGTGTTTGTGTAGATGTGTTCACTGATCACAAGAGTCTTCAATGTGTGCTTAGTCAGAAAGAGCTTAATCTCAGACAGAGAAGGTGGTTATAGTTACTCAAGGATTATGATATGAGTATTCTCTATCACCCAGGTAAGGCTAATGTTGTTGATGATGCCTTGAGTAGATTGTCTATGGGTAGTACTGCTCATTTTGAGGATGACAAGAAAGAGTTAGCTAAAGATGTACACAGACTTGAGTGATTAGGAGTTCGTTTAATGGATTCTAGCGAAGGAGGAGTAGTGGTGATGAATGGGGCTGAATCATCATTAGTGTCAGAAGTGAAAGAGAAACAAGACCAACATCCTATTTTGCTTGAATTGAAGGCAAATGTTCATAAGCAAAAAGTAATGGCTTTTGAACAAGGGGGAGATGGTGTATTGAGGTATCAAGGTAGGTTGTGTGTACCAAGGGTGGATGAACTCCAAGAGAGGATTATGGAGGAAGCTCATAGCTCTAGATATTCTATCCATCCGGGTTCCACAAAGATGTATCGTGATTTGAGAGAAGTATATTGGTGGAATAGTATGAAGAAAGGTATTTCTGAGTTCATTGCTAAATGCCTGAATTGTCAACAAGTTAAAGTAGAGCAGCAAAGGCCCGGTGGTATGGCTCAGAATATAGAACTTTCGTAATGAAACTGGGAGATGATCAATATGGATTTTATCACAGGTTTACCACGGTCTTGCAGACAGCATGATTCGATTTAGGTGATTTTAGATAGAATGACTATATCAGCCCATTTATTGCCAGTAAAGACGACTCATTCAGCAGAAGATTATGCTAAGTTGTATATTCAAGAGGTAGTCATACTTCATCGAGTTCCAGTGTCCATTATTTCAGATAGAGGTGCACAATTTTGGAAGTCATTCCAGAAAGGTTTGGGTTCAAAGGTGAACTTGAGTACTGCTTTCCATCCTCAGACATATGGTCAAGCAGAGCGCACTATTCAGACTTTAGAAAATATGTTGAGGGCCTGTGTGATTTATTTCAAAGGTAATTGGGATGATCACCTACCTCTCATTGAGTTTGCCTACAACAATAGTTATCACTCTAGCATCCAAATGGTTCAGTACGAAGCTCTTTATGGGAGAAGATGCAGACATCCTATTGGGTGGTTTGAAGTTGGTGAGGCTGGGTTGATAGGACCAGACTTAGTTCACCAAGCTATGGAGAAAGTGAGAGTTATTGAAGAAAGGTTGAAAACAGCGCAGAGTCGTCAGAAATCCTACACTGATGTTAAGAGATGGGACTTAGAGTTTGAAGTAGATGATTGGGTATACTTGAAAGGGGATGTATGAGATTTGGTAAAAAGGGGAAGCTTAGTCCCCGATATATTGGTCCTTACCGAATATCCAAGAGGATTGGTAATGTAGCTTATGAGTTAGAGCTACCCCAAGAGTTAGCAGCGGTTCATCCGATATTCCACATTTCTATGTTGAAGAAGTGTATGGGCAATCCTTCACTTATCATACCTACTGAAGACATTGGTATTAAGGATAGCTTATCTTATGAGGAGATTCCTGTTCAGATTCTAGATCGTCAAGTTCGCAAGTTGAGGACCAAGGAAGTAGCATCAGTCAAAGTTCTGTGGAGAAATCAGTTTGTTGAGGAAGCTACTTGGGAATTCGAGGAGGATATGAAGAAGAGGTACCCACATCTCTTTGAGTCGGGAGAAATTCCAAATTCAGGTACTAATCCTTTCCTTGGCATTTGTTTTAAAGTTGGCTTGTTGTATTTATATTTTGCTTGCTGGGTGTTTGAGTTGGATGTTAGATGTTACACCCTAAGCCTACTAAGAGTAATCTCATTCGAGGACGAATGTTCCCAAGGGAGAGATATTGTAACAACCCGCTATTTGAAAGAGCTAGAATTAGAAAGAACCATTTTTGGAAAGAATGAAATTCTGAAATTTGGCAAGTTATGTTAAGTATGAGTTTTGTGTCAACTTCAAACGACCATAACTCCTAGTACATGATGATTTAGGTGGGCTACAAGATATTAAATGAAAGGACTTTTAATTATCTTTCCAGCGCCACCGAGTTTGCTAGTTTTTGAGTTTTTATGAGGGAGATATGCCTGTTTGAAGTCGGGCTGTCTGAATAAGAAAAGTCACCCAGATTTTAGAAGGGTATTTTGGTATTTTCATTACCCAATTAAATAAATCCATTTTTAGTAAATTATTTGGGTTCTAAACAGAGTTAGTTCAGTTTACACAATTAAGAATTACGCTAGGGCTTTGAAAGAGGAGAAAAGAGGAGAAAAGGCAAGGCGTTCTTGGAGACTTCTTGCGGAATCGAAATCGTTCACCCACGCGCCAATCATGTTTGGTTCAGCAAATTTGTTCTAGAAAGTTGAAAGTTGATGATTTTGAATTATGTTCTTGAATATTGGATTTTGTTCTTGAATTAAGTTAGGATTGTTGAGTTCTTGAGGAAATCGTATCGATTTTAGAGTCATTTATGAATAGATTCTTGTATACATGTACTGGGTATCTGAATCTAAAGAGGAATTGAGAAAAAGAATCGAACTTAGGCGAATTGAGGTTAGAAAATGAAGAACGAAAAAGTTGGGCAAATCTGGGTACCAGGTCCGTGTCGCAAACCTGTTCCTCAGGATTGGAACTTTTTCTTTCCGCGTCGCGGAGAAGTCAAGGACCCTTCTGCCTCCAAATTTATTTCGCGACCAAACATTTAAATGCATCTCCGCGTCGCGGACTTGCTTCCAGACAGTGATTTCTTGATCGTTTCTCATGTTTAACTATCTAAAAACACTCCTAAACATCACAAGATCTTTCCTATCACAAATCACAACCTTCAATCCATAAATTTCACATTCAAGGAAAGTTAAGAGCTAAGTCTAGAGAGTTCTTAGAGTCCTTTCAAAAGTCTTTTGCAAATGCTTTAAACTTATTTTCAGACTTGAGATTTGAGTTGAGTAAAGAGTAAAGAGTGAAGTTCATTTCTTCAAAAGAGTATATGGGGACTATGTATTCCCAAAGAGTAAATGTTTTCACATTTAATCAAGAAAGGAAACACCGATTTCCAAAAGAGCCTTTGAGCTAGTTTTCAGTAAA
>JAJONR010005806.1:0-56487 GCA_029582245.1 Solanum etuberosum | reverse complement strand
TTGAAAATGAGGCCTTTTAGTGATTTTGGCTTTACTACAAGCCTCACACTTTTCAAAATTCTTTTTAACCATTGGGATTAATCCTAAACTACTCATGATTCCAACATAACGATCATTAATATGACACAAACGAGCATGCCAAAAATTGATAGAAAAAAGCATATAAACAAAAGTAGAAACTTTATTCATTTCAACATTCAGTTTAAACATTCCATCACAAGCATACCCCTTTCCCACAAAAATACCCTTCTTCACAATTACATATTGATCAGATTCAATAATCTGTTTAAAGCCTGCTTTATTAAGAAGAAAATTTAGACATCAAATTTTTTCTCATGGAAGGAGTATATAGTACATCTTTCAAAGTTAATACCCTTCCATAAGTAAAACACAATTCGACATCTCCCGTTCCAAGCACTTGAGTTGTGTGAGAATCACCAAGCATGATGATTTTGGGCTCCTCAAAATGAGTATATTTTTAAACCAGTCTTTGTCATAACAGACATGACGGTTTGCACCAGAATCAGCCCACCATCCATCAACACTCTCAACCATGTTTATGTCGGTAATCACCGCCACAAAAGGTTCTTCGGTAACGTTTGCCTGAGGGTTAGGACCACGTTTCCTTAATCTGCAAAATCGAGCAATATGCCCACTCTTGCCACAAACAAAGCACGGGCCCTTATCTTGAACTTGTTGATTTTGTGCTTGGTTATTTTCACCATTATTTTTCTTGGGAGGTCTACCATTATTTTTCTTGAATTTTTTCTTCTTAGACTTCAAAGAAGTAATTTTTGTGAGATTCAGGAGTAGCATTATTTGAAGTAATTAAATTTACCTTCATTGTGATGTTGCTCTCTTCTGTTTGTAAAAGTGCATCTTGGCCCCTTGCCTCTTCTTCCATACGGATTTTTATTATCAACGTCTCAAGAGAGGTTTCCTTTTGTTTGTGGTGCATAGTTTTTTGAAAATCCTTCCAAGAAGGTGGAAGTTTATCTACTATGCCACAAACAATAAGGTTATCTCCAATTTTGACCTCCTTGGACCTAAGCTTTCCAATAATCATTATAAAGTCTTGATCTTGGTCTACCACTGATTTATTGTCCACCATTTGAATATGAAAAAATCTACTAGCCGCATATTTTTTCGCTCCAGCCTCTTCGGTATCATACTTACTCTGCAATGCTTTTCAATAATCATAAAAATTATCAGATAGACAATTAATAATATAATACCGACACTTATAGAAATCACCATCGTACTTTTCCACTTTCTCTAGATGAGAAATAGCGTCATCATCATTCATAGAGGTGATGTCTTCTTTATTAGGATTCTTCTCAGTTAACACATAAGAAACATTGAGAAGACTTAAGTAGAAAAGTACTTTACCCTTCCATCTCTTGAAATGGTTACCATTGAGCTTGTTAAGGTCTCCCATCTTGATATCCGCGGTTTTTTTAATTGTAGTCATAATGAATCTCCTTAAAATTGTTAGTGAAAAATTACTATATAACAAAAATACAAGATTACAATTGAAATAAAATGAAGAAACAGAAAACTCTTCAGGCTGAGGCGCGGATATCTCGCTCTCTTTAAGGAGAATCAAGTCCACTGCAGCAAATGTTTTTCACCGGTCTAGCAGTAGTCCTCTTGACTTGTCCCCTCCAGGATACAACAGCCTAATCACAAAGTGTAACTCAACAAACTTTGGACAAGAGTTGAGTCCAAAGCTCCACAAAAAGAACATCTCTCTTCAACTAAAAAGAACTCTTTTTTTAACAAACTTTAAGCACTCTATATTTTTCTTGTGTAACTAAACCAAATGAAGACCACCACTATTTATAGTTGGGGATGTCTTCCTAGCAATGAATAGGAAGATAATGGGATAGTAAATAGTGAAGATAAATGGCCTAGAGGTTACATATGTTACAAGGTATTATTGAGGAATAAAGAATGAAATAAAGAGAGTGTAACAAATTCCTTTAACGGCAAATGAACATGTTGCCCTATTCCAACGTTCACTGGAACGTTTCTGCCAGCATAATATGACCACTAAGTCAATGGCCAATTCATGAGTAATTAGGCAATATTAAGACACCAAAATAATGAGCAAATTTAATAAGAAAAATAATATTGAAATGCTCAATAACCAATAATATGCACTAAACATATATAGGTATAAGTAACTAATAACTATTAAAAGCACATAGTGTAAATGGAATCGATAAATCAATCACTTCTTAAATAACAGAAAACAATCCGGTTGAAACTATATCTTTTCTAATATATAGTTTAAAATACATAGAAAGTATTAGAACACTCCAATAATATACATAAAAACACTTCTGAAAGCATGTAGAAACTGAAAAACTCTTAATCAAAAGTACAAATAAAGAAAAAGAAATTAATGTGTTGTCTCTCGAAAAATAGTCGATGACATGTAATAGACACATTGAGATATAAGTAAACTATTAAAAGACATGTAACATAGATGATATCGATAAGTCAATCATTCCTTAAATTAAAAAAAAATAGTCAGGTCGAAATCATGATTTTTCTAATATATAGTTAAATTACATAGGAAGTATTAACACTCCTCAATAACTACACAAAAAACGTATTTTTCTGAATGCCCGTAGAAACTGAAGAAACGTTTCTTCCAAAATACAAACGAAGAAAGTAAAAAGGTTAATGCGTTGTCTTTCACAAAATGTTGGATAATATGCAATGAACACGTTAAGATATAAACAAGCTATTAAAAAACACATAACGTAAATGACATCGATAAATCAATCATTTCTTAAACGACAAAATAAAATCACATCGAAATCATGGCCTTTCTAATATACAATTAAATCACATAGGAAGTACTAGACATCACAATAACAACACAGAAAGCACTATGGAAATTCTGTAGAAACTGAAGAAACACTTATTCATAAACAAAGAAAGTAAAAAGCCAATACGTTGTCTCTCACAAAGGATGGATGGCATGCAATGGACACGTTAAGATTAAGTAAACTATCAAAAGACACACAATTTAAATGACATCTGTAAATCAACCATTTCTCAAATGACAAAAAACATTCACGTCAAAACCATGACTTTTCTAATATATAATTTGAATTTACTAGAACATTTCAATAACAACACAAAAACACTTCTGGAAGTATGTAGAAACGGAAGAAACGCTTCTTCGAAAGTACAAAAAAGAAAGAAAAAATAACGTGTTGTTTCTCACAAACCGCTGAATGACATGCAGTGCACACATAGAAAATACAAGTAAATTATTAAAAGACACGCAATGTAACTGATATCGATAAATCAACCATTTCTTAAATGATAGAAAATAATCACGCAAAAATCATGTCTTTTCTAATATATAGAAAAGTATTTAACGATAATAACAACATCAATATCAATCACATACCCAATGTATTTTTACATATGAAGTTTGAGAATGATAGAGTATATTTAGATTCTATTCTTACCTCGTGAAGATAGCAAAGTTATTTTCAAAAGATACCAGACTCAAATAATACATAACTAAGCAATTTGCGAAATAACATTCACCAAAATTATTTTCAAATAATAGGAATCTCAATTTTTTAGTACAAGAAAAGTGAGAATTTTTTTTATTTAGAAGTATATATAGAAGAAGAAAAAAAGGCCAAAACTTTAAATGGAAAAATAAAAATAAATTCTTGAGAAGACCTGGAATTAGTTCCCTCCTTCCTCAAGCTCGAAACAAACTATTCTCCCTGCCGCCTTTGTATGATCAAGAATCCTGCTAAAACTCAAAAAAAAAAAAAAAATCCATTCATGAAAGCCTCAAATATTGTTTTTTTAGCTTAATTCTCATCTGGGTATCTGTCAAAATTGTTAATTTTTCATCTGTTTGGAAAACCCAGAATTCTCTATGTCAGGTTTATCATTTGGGTTATCAAGATTCAACTTTTTCTTCTAAATTTATTGAATTTTCGCTTTCATTGTTAGTAATTCAAGCAAATTTTATCTGGGTCAAGTGTAGATTGGCCATTTATTGGCAATGTTGAATAATTTGGAGGATGGGGGAAAGAATCCTTCAGAGGTTTCAAGAGGGGGTAATGGTAGAGGGGGTGGGGGTGGGGGTACAAGGTCATGGGGAACCACTGTTTCTGGTCAATCGGTTTCTACTAGTAGCAGTATTGGGTCTCCATCGAGCAGAAGTGAAGCTGCCATGGCTACCCCTGCCAGTGACAACACTTTTCTTAGGCTAAACAATCTTGACATTCATGCTGATGATGCAGGATCTCAAGGGACAGCTGGGTGAGTCTTTTGTTGTTGTTGTTTTAATGGTATCTGTTTGGTTTTCATAAAGATAAAAATGTTATCTTTATTGCTTGAACTTTTTGAAGATGGGAACTCTATTTAGTGTAGAAGTTGATTCAGGATATACGTATTGGACGGTATATGTATGTATGATGAAAATTTGAAGCTAAGTTGTAAGAATATATATAGATAATAAGTGTCGCGCAGACTTTAAATCATGGATTAGCTTAGGATTCTGTTGTTTTTACTAGTCTATCCGATAAGTAAATGAAAAGCTAGTCTAGAGGAATTACGGTAAATTGCTAAGCAGTGAGATAATGGAACTTGGATTAGCTAGTTATGTTGAGTTTAAGAAGCATTGACATGGCTTAAAGACTGAGCTAATGGATAACATGGACACGTGCGAATTGATAATGCTTGAACATTAGGAGAAATATGTCAGAAGAAGTAAGCGCAAGAAGCTTATAGGAATTCAGTGCTATAGTGACACATTATATGTCTTTTCAACTTCGTCAAAAGTGTATGTCAATAGTTTCTCTTACAGTAATGTTTCCTTACATATACTTACCTTAACTTCTTGTCCGTAACAGGAAAAAGAAAAGAGCTCAGCGTGCTACTGGAGGGGATAAGAGTGGTAGAGGACTCAGACAGTTTAGCATGAAAGGTTTTTTCTTTTAATCAGTTTTCACCTTCTTTTGGGTATTACGTTGGAGAAACGTCTAAACTTTTGCAGCGGAGGTTGCTTTTATTTCACATATCATTTATTTCTTGTGTTTTGCAAGTATCTCTTATTTATTTGAGCTCTGGTATCACAGCTTCCTACTAATTACTAAGCTATTGATTTCTTTCTACAGTTTGTGAGAAAGTGGAAAGCAAAGGAAGAACTACGTATAATGAGGTAAGTTGGCTTGAGAAAATTCATAATGTCATAAAAATTAGGTGATTTTAAAATTTCTAATGTTTCCTTTATCTGTATCTTTATTTCACAAATCAATGCTATGATTCAATGAATTCAGTTTAATAGTTGGGGCCTTTTTACTTGTCCAATTTCTATTATATATTCAAAATCCTTTCTCGTTTGTACAATGTATCTGTGGGTGTCCCACTTAGAATTTTATTATTATGATGACTCTGATGTATGATGATGATTTTTTATTTTGATGACTTTGATGTTTGGTATCTGGTTCTGGCAGCACCTGTCGAGCAAACTACAAAGGAATATGCTAACTTCTATATCTGTTTTGAAATAACATTTTTTATTTGACCCTTCCATCCTTTCTAACTTGTGTCATGCTGGTATTTTTTTTATTTGTGTAATATCACACTATCAGCATTGAAAATCAAACTTAGAGTTGATTCCATTTTTCACGTCTTATACAAACACATTGGTGTACACATTTTAACTTTTAGGATGAATTCATGGCATCAAAAGCTCCCATTCTATAGGACTTCTCAACTAAGAAATGTGTTCATGTTAGGTGGAGGTACTGTATGTCTTTTTTTTCCTTCAGTGGATTTATTTAGGGTAATTTGGAGGTTCCATGGTGCTGTGTTTTTTTAAACCTTAAAACATTATGATACTTTCCCTTGTTTGCTGTTTGGTACTTCACTTTTCTTACGGTAAGGCATTTCATCTGCGAGAGCTACAGATAGGAGACGTTAACTTTGTAATTCTTTCTTAATGTAGAAAAGAATTGATAGTAACTTTTACTACATTTTGGGAAGGGAAGCAACGAGCGGAGTCTTTGTCGTTAAGAAGTCGACTAACTTGTGAATAATTGGGTGGACGACTGTTTCCCTTATTGGCAGCTTGTCACTTTTTGGTGCCTCTATCCAAGTTCCTTTTTCTGGCATTCGGTTATATCTACATATCTTGTCTTAGGTGTGGCTAATTGGATCTTGATGTTGGATTCTTTATCACATAAATTTAGGCTTCGGGGTATAGATCCAAGTACCAATATAGGTGCTCGGATACAACAAATAAATGTATTATATTATCATGAGATATATAAGTATATATATCAATTAAATAATGCTATTGAACTAAAATTAATAAAATTTAATTCTTTATAAGAACCTAATATTTTATTCATAAGATATCTTTTGTATATATATATAACATAAACCAACTAATCGAACCAAATACCGAATCAATCTTATTTCTTGGTCATAGATGTAGTCAAAGCTCACAAGGTAAACTTACAAAATTCGGTGGGGATCCTGCATCCACGACCAAATCGTGTCGGTTGATATAGGCCGGTTTCCAAGAGTTTTGGCTTTCCCAATCGAACAAAACTTCTAAGGAATATAAATTCTTTAGCACCCCCTAGTTTATTTACATGTAGTCCTAGGCACAACAAAGACTATGAAGGGTCCGAGCCTCATAGGATCTCCTAATTAATACTTCTAGCCATTCTCCAATTGCCTTTCCCTCTGTATGGTAAGAGAGTTTTAGAGGTAGATGTACGTAATAGTTACTTCCTCCGTTTCATTTTGTTTGTCCTGCTTTGACTTGATACGCAGTTTAAGAAAATTAAAGACGACTTTCGAATTTTGTGGTCTTAAATTAAAGATATGTCAAATGTACCAAAATGCCCTTTAACCTTGTGGTTTTAAACTTGACATGTGGAAAGTTGGAATTAAAGAGTTGCCAAAAAAGGAAAGAGACATTCTTTTTGAAACAAACTAAAAAGGAAAGTAGGACAAGCAAATTGAAACAAAGGGAGTATTAATTATGAGATGATTCACTGAGTGGCTTTTGGGTATCAAAATAATGTCTCACAAGGGCATATAATTTATGGTCGTTCTTCCTTAGAACTAGTAATGAGGTTGTTTTCTGTCTTCAGGATATGTATTGATATCAATCATATCCATGACATGAGCATTGAGATGTGGATTATCTGTTCTGTTCATTGAATTAGTAGATTTACAAACAAAGTTATAGTTATTGTTCAAGAAATTGGTGTATCGATTTTCTGTAAATCTCAGAAAAAAATATTCTTAAGGACATCCTTATACACAAAAAGCTGAAACACTTCAACTGTGATTCTTTAAGCAGTGCAACACTCTATATAGCCTCATATTATATATTCAAAGTTGAAGAGGTCACTGTAATAAAATGCCCAACTTACTTCTACAGATTATATTATTGAAAGAAACTCCTTGAGCAGGGTTCTTGTTTTTTGCTTGTAAGCTCCAGACTCATTCAACTGTTATCTATTTTTGGCCCGGAATTCTGTAGATGTTAGGGAATGTAATTTTCAAAAAGTTATCCCCGCACCACCTATAGGAGTGACCTTCGTTGTGGACAAGATGATGGAAGCGAAACTGAGATGGTTTGGGCATGTGAAGAGGAGATGCGCAGGTGCCCTAGTGAAGAGGTGTAAGAGGTTGGGTATAGTGGGTATGGAAAAGGTAGAGGTAGGCCAAAGAAGTATTGGGGAGAGGTGATTAGATAGGTCATGTCACAACGTCAGCTCACCGAGGACATGATCTTAGATAGGAGGGTATAGATGTCGTGAATGAGAGTAGAAACTTAGTAGTTAGTTGAGTTTTGTCTCACTTTTTGGTGGGATTTGGCTTGGTGAGAGTCTGCAGTCTGGAAGCACCGTGATGGTCGTAGTATTAGCCTTATACATGTAGTATCTTGCTTTTGATATAGGTTACCATCTGGTGTTTTTTGTGTTTCAATCGCATTATTTTGCTGTTACTGTTCTTTCTTCTAAATGCTTTGTACTACTTTCTTTATTAATTGATATGTTTACTTCACTGCCGTATTTTCTATTTATAACTACTTTGATTTGTTGCACTTGAGTCGAGGGTCTTCCGGAAACCTATGTTGCTCGGACTCTCCAAAACTGATGCCACACTCGTGTCGGATTCTTCAAAAATACACTATTTTTGGAGAATCCGACACGCACCTGTCACAATTTTTAGAGAGTCCGAGCAACATAGCCGGAAACAGCCCCCCTACCTCATGAGTCATGGAGGTAGGGGTTTACCTCACTTGTGGGATTACATTGAGTATGTTGTTGTTATCCCAGCACCACCTGTCCCCAGAAACTTGACAATACAAGGGTAGTTGTACTTCTGTTGTTGGCTTCTAAAGACTTCTTTGCATTACCTCACTTGTGGGATTACATTGAGTATGTTGTTGTTATCCCCGCACCACCTGTCCCCAGAAACTTGACAATACAAGGGTAGTTGTACTTCTGTTGTTGGCTTCTAAAGACTTCTTTGCACTGTAATTGTACTTTAGCATTTTTTGTAGTTTTCTGCTGCTGATATCTGCTTGCTACATTCTCCTGTGTTGAACAATTTGCTTTTCAAGGGATTTCTGATCTCAGAAGTTAATGTCTTGCTCAGGTTGCAGATGAACTTGTAGCTGAGTTTTCTGATGCTACCAATAGTGTTGCATGCCCAGATCAGGTTTTTCTCCATCTTCATAGATTTTGAACTTCCTCGTTTTTAACAATAATATCAGTTTGAACCTTTTATTATGACAGAAACAATATGATGAGAAGAACATCAGACGACGAGTCTATGATGCTTTGAACGTACTTATGGCTATGGATATCATTTCTAAAGATAAAAAGGAAATACAGTGGAAGGGATTACCACGAACTGATGCAAATGATATTGAGGAGCTAAAGGTTTGATTTCTCTGTCTTTCTGTTTCCTCTTTTTTACTGCATTCAATGAGCCATCAATTTTGGCACACATCAGTTGATCTATGTTTAATCTAGTCTCATGTTTATTTTAACTGCAGACTGAGCGTCTTAACTTGAGAAATAGGATTGAAAAGAAAGCAGCCTATTTAGAAGAACTTGAAGATCAAGTATGAATTCTCTCCAAGCACGATCTTTAGTTCAATCTTAGAAATAAGTTTGATAGTCTTTCGCAATTCTGATATGCATGATACCTTGGTCCTGTAATCCTTATTCTTTTTACTGAAGTTTTTTCCTTTTTCAATAGTATGTAGGGCTTCAAAACCTCATAAAACGCAATGATCAGTTGTATGGCTCAGGCAATGCTCCTAGTGGTGGTGTGGCTTTACCGTTTATTTTAGTGCAGGTAAATGCTCAACAATCATCTATTGTTATTTGTATTGTTTAGCAAATTAGTAAATATCTGATACAAATCATTACATTCTTTAATATATCATCTCATGATTTCTTTTGTTGGAATTAGTTTAATCTACAAGCGAGGCAAGTAAGCTCTGGGCAACATGCTTTCCTCAACTTGTCTTAGCTGTACTGCTCAAGTGAATTTTGACCTAGCTCAGGCCGAACAAATTTGATATTAATTAAAGCTGATTGCTTTTCACCTACATTTGAGCATAGCCCTTCTTTATAATAAAATAATCAGAAGGATAACTTCTTTATAAGAATGAGAAGACAGATATAGAATACCTCTGATCTCTGAACGAGGAGAAAAGTGGAGAGGTTTTCTCTATTTGTAATTTTTTTCACAAGATCGTATTCGTACAGAAGAGAACATGTAAAATACTCTTTTTCAAAATCAACTTCATAATACCATTTTTAATCAACTTCAATGAAATATTGTCCTGCAATAAGAAGGTGTGAGGTGTGAAAGGTTGGCTACAGGTGGGTGTGAGGACAGGTAGAGGTAGAGGTAGGCTGAAGAAGTGACACACTTGCAACTTACCGAGGACATGAGCCTAGATAGGAAGATATGGAAGTCGAGGATTACGGTAGAAGGTTAGTAGGTAGTCGAGCGTTGCCTAATTTTCCTTATCAATATTATTATTCTCCTAATATCTTAGTCTTCGATTTTATAGTTACCTGTTGTTTCCTTTGTTCTAGTTATCGTATTATATGTTGTTGCTACTGTTTTTTCCCTCCATTATTTCCCACATGGCTTCTTGATTACTGTTTTCCTTTTCATACTGATTCTTTTTGCTTTACTTGAGCTTGAGCCAAGTGTCTATCTGAAACAACCTCTCTACCTTCACAAGATAGGGGTAAGGCTGTGTACACACAACCTCCATAGATCCCACTTGTGAGATTACTGGTCTTGTTCAACGAAATATTGTCCCAACACCTACTTAAGATTAGGTTAGTTACTGAAAATGGGTGAGTTATAACATGTGAACTCTTCAATTTGTACCTGAATAGTTTTTTTGTTTTTGCTAGTGTTGGAATTTTAGTATCAGTAATACTTCAAGATACGATGCAAGAGTAGTGCTAGTCTTAGGTGAGTAGAGCTTTTGTGCATCTAAAAGCATAGAACACCTATCTAGACGATTTTCATTGTAGCTTGGAAGGGAGATGAGCTTCTGTATATATTCTTAAACATAAAGTTTACAGTGATCAATATTTCTGAAAGAAAAAACTTTTGTGGTTAAGTTAGATTCATTATGTTCATAATCTATTCTATTAGTTTCTTTCTTCCATATTTGCATGCCTCGCTTACACTTGGCTTCTAGTAATAATCTGCAGAAGTAGTAGCGTAACCTAAGCAGGGCTTATGGGGTTCTACTTTTGAATTTAATACAAAATGGGCATCTGTCCATGATATTTTACTTTTCCTCTTTGCATACTTTGGTTTATGCCCCATCTGCTTTCTGTTTTTTCCTGAGCCAAGGGTCTATCGGAAACAACCTCTCTACCTCTCAAGGTAGGAGTAAGGTCTGCATACACACTACCCTCCCCAGACCCCACTTGTGGCATTACACTGGATATGGTGTTATTGTCGTTGTTGCGCATAAGGAGAACCATATGTTGCGACTTGGGAGTGCATCATTGCTTTTCCATCAATGTCCTGCAGCATTTTATAATTTGCGTGCATTTGCAAATTTCAGCAACAGGATTGAATAGAAATAGATATTGTAATGCTGTTGTTGTAGCATTTCATTGTTATAATGCCCCTTATGTTTCTTGTGGTGCTTTAGACTCGTCCTCATGCTACAGTCGAAGTGGAAATATCAGAAGATATGCAACTGGTGCATTTCGACTTCAACAGGTTAGTGGCCTTGGAACGTCTATACTCTTCTTTGGTTCAATGAAAGTGTGAATGACTCGGTTGAGTCCTATATATAAGTCATACATACTTTTGACATTCATGAACTCATTCAAGTGTGGTTTGCCAATTCCAGCACTCCATTTGAGCTGCATGACGATAATTATATCCTCAAAGCAATGAATTTTTGCGGAAGACCAAATGACAGTGCTGTCCCACAGAATGGATCTGCTGATGGAGGTGAAGGTCCGAGTTCCAGTATGGCCAACATGTTTCAGCATCATATCCCTCATCCATCTGTCCCAAACTCATCTGGCAGGCTTCCGACCTCACCTCCTCTCCCCGGAATACTAAAGGCCCGTGTCAAGCATGAGCATTAGTTTGCTGGCTTCTTTCTTGATCGATTACTGTACTCATTAACGCATAGTATTTCTGTACATTATGTAAAGTATTTTTACTGGAAGCAGCCTCCTCTGTTGACTAAATACTTCTCTTGACGCTTGTCTCAATTTGAGAGAGGTTACTAGTTGAGCTTTTAATTTTTTTGCTAAGTATCAATTGTTTCATCAAATTGGTATGTGTTTTGGCAAATGAAAAACTATTAGACTGTTTGGACATACCCCTTTTTTTTTGCTTTTTCTTTCAAAATATTGTTTGGTTATACATTAATAGTTGATTTTTTTTTTAACTTCAGCTAGAAGGTGAGGTTCTTCAAGTTTGAAAAGCTAGTTCTACCCACTTTTTCAAATAAGATTTTTTTTGTACTCACAACATTTTTTTCAAGTGGAACACGTCTTTCAATTTCCAAAATACCTTTTTTCAAATATCACCAAATTCATGTCCAAACGACTAAGGTAATATGTCTAAATTTTGTTGGACAGAGTTATATGGTACATGTGTTGGTGGGAGGCAACTAATCGTTGTGCATTTATGTGAGTATGCTATTGGATTTAAGCCAAAGTTATTGTATTCGTATGACTTTGTATTGAACATAGTTATATGGTTAATGATGTTGGTGGGAGGTAACAAGTCGTCGTTATGCATCGCTGTGAGCATCTTATTGGATTTGAGCCAAAATTACTGTGTTCGGATGGATTTGTAACTTTTTGCGCTACACCGGCCTATAATCAGAGCATTATCTTTAGAGGCTTTTTATGGTTAATTTGAACTTGTGACTATGATTTGCTAGCTAATCACGTAATTACAATGCTTATAATTGCACGAATATTGAATAAATTTTCTACAAATACTAGTCATGACTTGATTGATTGATTGATTTATATCATATTATATATTATATATGATACGGTAAGGCTTACGTGAAAACTTTTTCTTTTCCATAATTCCATCGTTACTTGATCTTGCTTCCTTGATGGTATAATATCTTGGAGAAGGGAAGCATTCGAGTCCGATTTAAAATTTGACGTTTATAATTTTTGTGTAACTTAAGTTAATATATAATAATAATAATAATTGTGTCTATAATTATCATAACTTTAAGCTCATGGTACATATTGTCTGTTTTACCCAATAAATTCATACCTTGATCTATGTCATTAACGAGCTCAGAAATCTGTGAACTTATATTATGTCTCAGAAGTTAGTCAGTCTAAAAGTAAATTAATCTTTCTTTGTGAGCCGTGCTGCCTCGCAGGTGTCACAACAATCAAATATTAATAAATATCTAATGAATATTTTAATACAATTTTAACAAAAATCACTGAGTTTTTCGACCCGTATAAACTACATTCTAAACTCGCCACGAATGCCCAAAGGGGTTGGGGGTTGGGGGGTAGTCATATATATTGTTGTTGATGAGTTGTTCCACAAATGTGGGGGCCTCCCAGCATTAAGGTCAATATCGTGTCTCAACAAAATTCTTGTATTTCTTCTAAAACGTCAAAGCACGTGCGATGTAATAGTTTCTTTCTGCATCGAATCGTGAATACATTGATAATCTCTTAAATTTATTAGTAAATTTTATTTTAATGTTTAAGTTATAGTTTGTTTCGGTCGAACATCTTCACACATGATGAAATATTCTAGCATATCATATACTTGTGGTTCAAATTTTGAAAAAACTTATGTGAGTGTTCTCATGCGCCCATTATGTAAATAATTAAGTTAATCACTTAAAATATGTCACATCATTTAGTTATACGTATTAGTTTCAATTGAAACATGCTTGAGGTTTTACAACATATTGAGATTAACGCATATAATTAAAGAATGTGATAGTTAACTTATCTATATAGTGAACACTTGAGAACACGCGTAAGAACTTGAGTCGAAAGGGCCTAGCTAATCTGAATACTTTATCACATGTTAATGAGCTCACTCGGAAGTCGGAACATACTGTAGTTTAAGTATCTATAAATGAAATTTATTAAGAGATTTTCGATATTTTTTTTAATCAAAGTTTAACTATAAACTTGAATGTTACTTTATTGGAGTCTTTGTTTATTCTAATATGTCAAATTTATTTATTTGTTTTACCAAGAATGACTTTGCATATATACTAATATTAAAACAATATAATTGCATATACTCCAAAGTTTTGGATGCCTAAATCTTGGTATTCTTGTATAATACGATAAGGTTTTATTGAAGTTGATTGGATACAAATAATAAATATCCAAAAAAATATCAAACATATTCTGTTGTTGCTGTCATTGTTGTTAATTTTTCTTCTATTAATAGACAAAAATAAATAAATCAAGTGATTGAAAACTTTTCAAGTGAATTACGTGACCAACATGACTAAATTATGGAAATTTTTTTCCTCAAAAAAAATTGACAACTTTTACCATTGAATTACAGGCCGTTGTGGAAAAAAAAAAGAGTGGTCCAAGAAGTAAGCAAGTACTATACATATATTACTCTATTTTGTTACTTTTCTTAGCTAGTTCGGTATTCGAAATTTACTTATTCGATTTATATATACACAATATGTTTTGAACCAATAGCATAAATGGGTTGTGGATTCAGTAGAAAACGAAGGGCCCGAGTAAATATAAAAAAATGGGGATTGAATCGACTACGTAGAGAATCGAACCCTCACCAATAAGATTAAAGTTCAGACAGTCAACTAGCTAAGCTATTGAAATTCTCCATTTAAGCTATGGTTCCAATCTCAATACAAATAAATCAGACTCGATAATTTTTTTTTTACATTGATGAACAAAATTATTTGATATTTATATTAACAAAAAATATACTAATAAATATCTCGTAAATAAATCGAGGTACATCAATTATGTCATCTATATCCTGGCCAACTGTGCTAGTAAAGTAGGGGTCCCTTGGTGCCGTATCCGCATATCATTAACTCCCTCAACTGCACTTAACTACGTGGTTGTTGTGAATAGTAGGATCCACGAAAATGATTAATTCCTTTTTTATGTCAAAGATATTTTAAAAATATAACGTACATATATTACTTGTTTTATTATTACAGTGGGTATATACTATATATAATATAATCATTAATCATGCATGGTTGATTTGCGAACACGTTGCAAACTGCTTTTTCTACTGTAGAAGGAAAATATGGCAAGAAAGTAACTTCCATTTTTGTATTGAATTTGTTTTGGTATAATTTGAAAAATCATAATATAAAATATTATGTGAACTAAAGCTTAGATATTTTAGAAGTTTACTAATTCTTCATTTTTAATTAGAGATTGCGAGTTCGCTTATATCAAACAACAACAAAATATGCTTTTACTTATGGTTTTCGAGGACTTTCGCAACAATTCAGATATCAGTACATGACGGATTTAATCTTTAAAAATTTTAGTATCGAACTAATTATCATTGACAGGTGGCAAAGTCTAATGAGTTGAAGAAGAAAAATATGATGACAAATGATTTAGGTAAACGATGGAGTAAATTGTTTGGCTTCAAACTCGTACTCTTTTAATTACTGGGTTTTTTTTCCTTTTTTTGGACTCTAAAGAAAAAAATAAAATAAATTAAATGATATATATAGCAAGCTTTCACTATGTAGGAAATTTGAAGAAAGACTGGATTATACATAACTTTATCTTGTATTGCTGTAAAAAGATAGTTCTATCGTTTGAACTTGTGACCACTTGATCACCAAACAATAAGTTTATTAGTTACAATGAGGCTATCCCTCCAAATTTACTGGTTACTAATTAAGTACTTTAGATATTAATATCTTGATGTTCGAATTAATTAAATAGTACTAATATAATAATGCAACACTTATGGACTTGAATTTGAGCCATATATATATATATATACATACATACACGTACGTTGCTATCAGTGGATTAATTATCCGTGTTATAACACAGGATCAACTTTTGATATATGATGTGACGAATCATCACGTTGATGAGGTCTTACTTAAAGTGTCGCCGGTGGCTAGTTAGTACTTGACACGAAGTTAAAGAAAATAAAAAAAGAATTTGAAAATTATAATTTTAAATTTAAAATATAATAAACGTACTAAAATAAAAATTGAAAAATAAGAATGTATTTATCTTCCCATAGCTTCTCAACTACTATATGTTATTCGTACGAGTAAAATGGGATATATATATATCCATTCTTAATCAAAGATTTTTTATTCGAATTCTTAATATAAAGTTATTTTTATGCAGAAACGCTTTATTCCTTCATATAGGATTTTCTATAATAAATTATAATTTCTTTTAAAATTATTAAATCTAAAAATTAATAATATATACCTATCACGGACTATGTTTAAAATGACAGGCTAATCATGTTAAGGAAGAAAGTAGAATTTGGGACATTTCTGCGAAAAATCTCTATTTTGCTTGACATGATAGCAATTCATCCATTTGGGACCATCACAATAAGTTGTACAGCGAGACGTAAATATTTTTTCATTTTTAATCAGATATCTAAAATTTAAATTTTCAATAAGATATCACTTTTGCTAAGAGGGGTAAGCCGTCAAAGTGAAACTTTACGAATTACGATAGGTATATATGAAACAAATAGAGCTCAAGAAAAATATCGAATACCGAGTAAGATATTAAAAAGAAGAAAACATTTAGGACCATATGGAGTTATATCATGAGCCGTGGACTTAAAAACCCGACCCGAATAATGAAGTCGTGACCGCGACTTGAGTCACTGACGCCAGCTATTGGCAAAGATATGACGTCATAGGCTTGGCGTTCGTCTTCTTCTGCCACGTGTAAGAATATTGGGGCATGATGGCTGTTCTACTACAACTATGATCCACGCTCCTTCCAAATGCGTGCGTCACAAACTGCACAAATATTTTATTTTTTTCATTTTTCGCCTTCAATTTCAAATAAGTGTTATACGAAATTTTCACTTTTTTTATTACAACTAATAAGAGAAGTAGTACAAATCCGAAACAACAAAAAAATAGTGCACTATTAAACAAAACACAAGAAATAGATGATGATAGATATCAAAAGATAGAACTAAAAGAATGCAATTAGTACAACGACAAACATCAACAAGTCTAAATCCGCGATAAGCAAGACGATACTTCACTACTACTAATTATACTTTAATACACGACTTTCACACTCTTCTATCTAAAATCATATTCTCGATAATAATTTAAAAATGCATTATATCTTGTCTAATTACGTCTCCCTAATGCCTTTAATCAAGTAACACATCAATATCATTAATAATGAACATACATCATATACGAACTTCATTTGATATTGTGTTGGTTAACTCAATCTATAAATTAAGTAAACAAATATAAATTCAATATCAATCCTTATTATAAACCACAATTAAGGAAATTCAGTCGGAATAAACTACTATTATTTTCACGCTAGTAACAACGCCTTCATACATATTCTTTTTGGTATTTCCATATGTATGACAATTTATATCTTTCCATCAATCACCAAAGAACCTTGTTTGATACTTTATCATATGCTTTTTCTAAATCAATAAATACGACACATCGTAGACTTTTTTTTTGTCTTTATGTAGTGAACACAACTCTCTATAAAATGAGCCTTGGGAAAAATTAAACCTTCCTTTCTCTCAACTCCCTTTCTATCTGCTACAAGTACTACATTTCTTGTATCCATTTACCATCCACTTGGCTCTTTCCCTTTCTTCACTCCAATATTTTCTTTTCCTTCCCTTCCCTAGAAAAAACCCAACCTCTCGATTTCCCTAAATAGCCCAAAAACAAGCACAAAAAGTATATTCAATGGATAAAATGCTTAGTGTACATTCAAAAAAAGCAAACAAACATCCCAAAAACACCAAAAAAAAGCCAGTTAAAGTTGTTTATATTTCAAATCCAATGAAAGTTAACACAAGTGCTGAAGAATTCAGAGCTTTAGTCCAACAACTCACTGGCCAGCACGCTAACTACCCGGTAACCGATACTAATATCCGTACTTCTGACAGTGAGAAAAATGAATTTTATTATTCAGAGTCGCCACCAGGATATGATCAACAAGTTGTTGAGGTAGATAGTACTACTCATCATCAAGTAGTACCTAATTATGTAAATAGTACTAATGAAACAACGATGACCGATAATTCGGATCTATCGTTTGAAGATTATGTTGGAGAAGATTATGTTCCAGAGTTGTTGGAGAATTTGCCTGCAAATCATGTGTGGTATGACTAAATGAACTATTAATTTTTACTTTTGTTTAAATCTAGTTACTTAACTACAAAAAAGAAGAACAAAAAAGGGCCTCGAAGGCAATGTAAATTAGAAATTAGCTTTTTAACTAGTACTTGGGCTATGCTTTTGTATCAATTGTGATGTAATTTTGTCATATATATGCTACTAGGTGATATTATGTAGTAGTAATATGAATAGCCTAGCTAGCCATGTCCAGCTTGCTTTGATATTTTTGTATTTAGTGGCTAGTGTTGCAACTTGGAGATAAGAAAATAAAATTGATTTTGGCAATACTAGTTAACTATTCATTCAAGATTTACTTTGAAGTAGCAGAAAGGATTATCTTATTCTTCGATTCGATTCGATTTTTTTTTTTTTTTGTTATCAATATTATCGCTAGTTATTACTATTCATTTCTCCATTATTTTCTATATGATTCCGGTACTATTATATTTCCTTTTCCTATTGATTGTTGTTCTGTTTTACTGAGCCGGTTGTCTATCGAAAATAGTCTCTTTACCTTTAGGTAGGGATAAAACTGAGTACACACCGCACGCTTTTCAGACTCCATTCGTAAAATTATACGTCGTTGCTTAAGTTAGTGAATGGAGTAGTATTTCATCGTCTCTTTTTTATTCTCGCCCTTCTTGGCGAAATTAGGGGAGCCTGTTAGTGATAAAGTTGTTGTTATGTGATTAAAAGGTCATAAGTTCGAGCTATAGAAATAGTCTCTCGTAGAAATGGAGGGTAAGACTGCATTATGGCCGGTGCCACTCTCCCCCTAAATGTACCAGGCTGCTAAATAACTATAAAATCCATTGTTAATCCATTATTGCTAAATAACTTATAACTAACATGACTTTTAGATAATCCTTTGTTAAATAAAATTTACGACATATTTTCTTGTAGCGTCGAGCTATCAAAATAATGTTGGTGAGAAACTTGGGAAGGAAAGAAAACGGAGAACCTTGTATTAGATGAATATTGCTTTATAAGACATATATTTGTTTCATTTTTCTGCTTATTAAAAATGATAGTGAGAAAATCCAATTCATTGATCAAGTAAAAAAAAATGCAAAATGAACAATAAAATGACTTCTTGGGTTAAAAAGCTAACTAAACTTAGAACTTATATTTTCCTTGATACTAACAGAATTAATTAGCAAAATACTTAACATTACTATTACTAACTTCTTGAATCTTCTTTAAACGATAGTGATGGTTTCCTATTTCCTGTTCCCCTTTAGAGTATTACTCTTCCTTTTTTCTTTCTAATTTAATCGTCCATTTCACCTCTCGTCTACTAAAGCTCCAGGTTTTGCCAAAAATTCACGTAATTTGACTCTCAAAAAGTGAAATATGACAATATATTTTGGGATGGAGATAGTACATGGTAAAGAAATGTGAGTAAATTTCTACAAGTTGATCATAGTAAAAATTAGGCAAGTGTAGGATTTTTTTAGTGTAGGGTGGATTTTCAATTTTCAGCAAAGGTGTGCTGAAGAGATCAAAGGACCAAAATTATATCTGCAAGAAGTACTTTGGTGCTAACTCTAATAATTACTATATCTATCTATTTAATTATGACTATACCTATGTTGCTTTGGACATTAAATTTTTTTTGTTCGTATGCGTATCAATGGATTTTTTTTTTATTTAAAATAATGCATTTTTTTTTTTTGGAGGAATCGACACATGTGTGATAATATTTTTTTGAGAGATCGAGCAATATAGGATACAAATACTTTAGTATGTTGAGCTCAATCAATTCAAACAAGTTTGCAGCAAAAAAAATGCTGACCAAATTATGAGTATATAAATATTCATTCATGAAAATAGTAGAGTGTTCAGTTTAAATGTGAGTATTAGAAATAAGGGCATATTTGAGCTCATCTGGTTTTCATAAATTTCGCATAAGATAAAAGCTCTTTTCATCATCAGAAACAACCAGATTTCCGACCTCTTGATCTGATAATGATAAGAATATTTTTGCTCCCAACTATATGAATGCAGTTACATACATATTATTATAAAGTGTAAATGAATTATACATCGACAATAATACCTTTTAAGGAGAGAAATCTTGGACGAATGGAGGTAAATTGAAGAAAAGAGTTTAATTGAATTTCATTCGTCGAAAAGTCACGTGACTCACGTCTCATATGCAAAAATACAATATCTTTTTATTATATTTAAACCATTGAATCGACTTGATTTAAGAAAAAAATAAAACATGATTTTTTATAGTTTTAGGTCATAAATTCAATTTTCAAAGAAGACAAAAATAAACAGTAACATCCGATCCATTATTTATAGATTTGTCACTGCAACTTGCATCACGTTCATGCACCAACTAATGTGTTAATGTGTTTGAAATATGCGATTATTTTATCTAAAAAAGTAAGTGGTTAGGAACACTATTATAAAGAAAAGATTTTTTTATTGTAAATTAATGAGAAATTTATGTTATAAAACATGATTTTTCCATCTATTTCTCATATTAGAGTCCGATTAATTCAGCTTAGTACATTATAGTAGGATCGACACTCCGAACATAATTTTTTTCAAAAGGTTAAAAATTGAAATCTCTAGTTAAAGCCTTAAAGGTAGAGGAATCCCAATAATCCCGCTGAAACTCATTTATATTGTAAAGTTGTTCATGTTGTTAGACCAAAGAAGACTATATATTATATAATATAACATTTCACAGCATATATTAGAACATTATTTAGAAAATCACAAAGATATTATTCTTAACATTAATATCTTACCATAGAGTAAAGTACTGTCAAAATCAAAAGAGGTACACACGTTTAGTTCAAGTAACTATTGTAATGCTCGATCACCAGCTATTACTGTTGCCAACTTGTTGGTTGGATAATAGCCAAGAAGATAAGTTTATATATATATATATATATATATATATAATCACAATAATATATTTAGTATAATTTTATTTTAAAAAAGATCAAGTGTACGCATTACACAATAGTCTTATCCCTATATTATGGAGATAGAACCTTGCAGCTCGAATAAAACATATAAAAAAATTAAATATGTAAAAGAAATATAGTAGCAATATATCCTTTTATCTTTCTTTTTTCTCATCAGTTGGGAATAGTATTTTAATTTCTAGGGTTTTGTCATTTATGATGATGAGAGAATATCCGATGGCTAAAGCCTTACCCTACTGGACAATAAATACATAAATAAATTACTATGAGTTAGTTGATGCCCTACACCCATTTTAATCACTATAGAATGTTTATTTTTATGAGAAAAAAAACATTTTCAATTATAAAATAGATTGGATAAAATTCATACTCGATTAAAGTATATAGCGTAGATAAATAATCACCATAAAAAAGTCGAGATTTGAGAGGCAATATTGATTTGAGTTTGGAAGAATAAAATGAAATTATAAGAGTTAAAATCCTTCCCTTTTTTTTTGTCGAGTACAAACTTATGTATCTGCACATGGTATGTTTTAACTATAAAATTTACTAGGTAATTAATTAGGGATCATTTGGTAATTGATTTGTTTTAAAGAAATTTGAATATATTTGAAAATTGATGAAAGAGATATAGTTTAACATCTAACCGTTCGCGTATAAAAAAAAAAAAGTGTACTATGATCACTAACCTAAAAGAATTACTTATAAAAAATGAGATCATTAAGTTACTTACTACACCATATTAAAATATACTGATTATACAAATTCACAATATCAATGTATATAATTTTGACTTAGCAGCGTGTAAATATTTTTAAAACGTGAATTATTTAAAGGTGAAGGAAACATGTAGTTATATTTTACATGAAATTCACAAGTAAAATGTTGTTTGTCATTATAAAAGTACTAGTATTTTTTCCCATCAAATAAAATACCGACATTGCTTTTAATTATGGAGGCCCTCGAAACTTAGCTTTCAAAATTTTAAATCAACTTATCAACTTGCTCCATCTAGTTGAATTCGATCCCATTCATATGATAAATTGTTTTCGTTAAACATATTCAGAATTTTTGTGTGTATTTTCAAACGTTCATTATGTAAAATATGTTAATTATTTAGAATATATGTCACATCTTTTAATTATACACATTAGTGTTATTAAATCGTATAATTCAAGCTTGCTAATGTGTATAACAAAAAAATGTGACATATATACATACCTAATAGATGTGTGAGAATATACATGCACACGAAATTTTTCAAAATTTGAAATGAAAATATCTATCAAAAAGATGATTTTAGGATTGTTGTGAATATATGTAAATTAAAGTTTTGATACCGCAGTGTATAGTAGTATCAAGTATGAAATTGATTTTCCATGACAACATAACGCAAATTACAAAATCTTAGGCACACAAGAGTTAAGGGCAAACTAAAAATTAAAAAAGTATATAGGTAACATGATGTCTGGTATTTGAACATTGATTCGAGATAATTTTTTCTATTTATTTTTAGTTTTATCATGAAAAGGCAGAAAACGTACACTTTAATGCATAATTTCAACTCCTATGGAATGATAATGAAAAAGTTAAACATCGAATTTCTAAATTATCATAAAGACTCACATGAGATGCATGACACTTTTTAACTCTTTGAAAGGAAGTGTTCAATTTGATTCTAATGGGACATAATATGTAGTAAATACTACCTATTTAATATGATTTGAATGCATATATACTTACAAAAATAAATATTTATACCGTTTTTATTATAGACAGTTTCATATACCGTAAAATGAAAATATCATTCAAACTAATATTATTGAAATATGTGTAGTATCTT
Organism: Solanum etuberosum; assembly: GCA_029582245.1. NCBI lineage: Eukaryota > Viridiplantae > Streptophyta > Magnoliopsida > Solanales > Solanaceae > Solanum > Solanum etuberosum. The sequence continues at coordinate 33,761 of JAJONR010005806.1, read as the reverse complement.
TTTCATAATTTCGATGTTCAGGCTACTTAACACGCATCAAGACTAATTTCACATGTATCTAGTACTTTTTTTTACCACTGAAGGTGATAACACTAAGAATTGAACAAATGAGAAGATTCACGAGATATATTTGAAATTGAGTATTACTTATTATAGAATTCTTTAGATATTGAGGATTCATACGATCATGTTGCAGAAATATCAAAAATTAACTAGCACACAGTCATAAACAAAGAAAATAGAAAAGAAAAATAATACGAGTATTTAATGAGATTCGGCTAGGCCTACTCCTCCAAGTAAAACCAAATTGTTACGAAAATATAGTGGATTAACTAGAAAAAAGTTAAAATATTTCACATTAATTCACACTTCTTCAACAATAACCAAAGTTTAGGGGTTAAATATACAATACTCGCATCTTTTAAGATGGTAAAGAGTTTTTAATAAAACCCCTCATATTTAGACCCAATAACAATTCATTACTCATCAACAAAAACAAGAATTCAAAACCCTAGCTCCTCACAAAATCCTTCGTCTCTTCAAGTTTCTCTGTTCTGTAACTTTTCACCTTTGCTAAAGAATCATTCTTTGAGGTATGTTTTCTATATTCAAATTTGTTTTAGTTTCTTTTGACGTGTAAAAATATGTGAATTTTGTTCCTTTTTCTCTAATTTTACCCAATTGCGATGTATTTTACTGTACTTATTTTCTTTCGATCGATGTAATATGCTTCAATATAGAAAACCCATGTTGGATTCTGTGTTTCTGATTTGGGTTTCGTGTGCTTAGGAAAAGAACACATCAATTCATTGTTTATGGCTCTTTTTGTTAAAAAAATTTGAAGCTTTGTTAGTTTTCTCAGAATGGAGGGTTAATTGAGCTGGGTTTACTCTGTTTTTATAGAATATGGTTAACAATACAAAACCCATATTGCATTCGGTGTTTCTGATTTGGGTTTCGGGTTCCACATCTTTTGCTTAGGACAGTACACACAAATTCACTTTTTAATGTTTCTTTTTTTCTTTCTTTTTTAGAAATGAAGTGTTGTTGATTTTGAGAAATTGTTTTTACTTTTTTGTTAAGGATTCTAGTTGTACCTTTTTCTTGGAGCTGATTGCCTTGTAAGAAAGTTGACGCAACGTTAGGAAAGATGACTTTTACACGAAAGTGCTAAATCTTGGACCTTGATAGTTTGAAAAATGCCAATCCCGCTTTGTTCAGTTAAAGGAATGTTTTCTTTTAATTGAGGAGAAATCCTGGTTTGAAATATTGACTTGTAATTGATAGGGGAACAATAAGTTTGAATCTAGAGCCACATGAGCTGAGAAAGTGTGCACAACTAATTATGAAGACGTTTTATTGAACATCAGACTCTTTTATACCTCATGATCTACTTGAATAGTTCTTTAGTCCCTTGGGATCTCCTAGAGCCCAGTCATATTTATCTACTACTTACTTCTTAACTCATTAACACTACTAAGTATAGAGTTGCCTCTTAGTGAGATGAATATCAGGAAAATGCAAGGTCGTGCAAGTTTTGATCTTCTGCTATGGTATTTATAGTTGGGTCATATATAACAGGTCTTGAAAATATTAGAAACCAAAAGAGTTGTCCAGAATTGGCTGATGCGCAGGAGGGGCGTTGGGCTTTGATGGCTTAGCTTGCAGGTATATAATCAGAGTCCAGAAAAGCTCCTAAAGTCCAGGGTTTGAATCCTTTCTTGTGAAAGTTAAACAGTTCCACTTGTGGAGTATGGTGGATAGGCCTGCCAAGGACGTAGCCAGTTAATCGGTTTTATGGTCTACTACTTAACATAAGATTCACCACACTCCGCTTGCAAAATTGTTTTAACTCTCGTGAGGGAATATTTGAACTCCGAACTGCATGATATCTTCCTGGCTGTGCTACTACTCAAGTAGTAAAGAATATCAAGAATATTCTTGATGGCAGGCCTATAAGAACACTCTGAAATACAGTCATCTTAATAGTTGAATTATGAAACCAATAAACTGCAAAGTAATTGTTAGTTGGAGACTTTAGGAAACCATTTGAATGTGTCACAGTTGAAGTGCTTGCAGATGAAAAAGTTGGTGCTATGTGATGGGTGCATGCTGTTCCTTCAATTTTCTTTACCAATGTGTATACTGTTTACTGCAACCCTTTATGTCAAACTACTCTGCTATTGCTCGGGCAGTATGGTTGTATACTGGTTTTATAAGTCGTATCTTGATAATCTGCCGCTTTTGATATGCTACAGAGTAAGTAATTGAAAATGAGTGGAGCAGGAGAGAAGGGATCAACAACCACCAAGACTCCAGCAGATTTTCTCAAGTCTATTCGTGGACGACCTGTTGTTGTCAAATTGAACTCTGGCGTTGACTATCGAGGTTAGTCACACTGATTTGCTTTTGCTTGTTCTTGTTGTTCTTTTATACTTACTGTTCTCTTGCGTATGCATGCTGGTTATATGTAGTTTTGTACTCAATAACACGACGAAACTCTAGTGTCATGTATAAGATTGTCGAATGTACTGTCCATTCAGGCTTTGCATTTAAATACTCTAATAATTTAGTAACAGAGCAGCAACTGAGATAGTCCTTGAGATTTGATTTTTAACACAGAAAGGAAGTTCTATTGTTGTGAAATTAAGTGTATTATTTTTGACATTTCAAATATTAATTGGTCAGTCTTGTGTTATATAGGATACCGACATTTGTTATTGACTGTTAGTTGTCTGCATACATAGACTAAACTACAGACTCGGACCAATTTATGTGTAATAAGCATCTGATAGATGTTAAAAAGATTCTGCTTCGTAGGTACAAATTGTTGTAAATTTACCTCAAAAGCTGGTCTTGATGTAGGTATCTGTGACATGCAATTTATAACTATGAAGCAGAATCTATTGTAGAGAAATTAAGAGTGTTTTTTCATCTGGTGTTCTCTCTCATTCACAGAGCAAAGAAAGCGGGCTTTTTGCCTACCCAAGGGCTTGTTGCCCTGCAACCAATGCATGTGTAATGTGAAACTTATTCACCTATTTATCTTAGCCACCAGCGATAATAACTGCTTGTGAACCACTCCAACTTTTTACCTGTGTGCTTACATCTTTAGGTAGAAGTTTTCTTGAGAAAGTAAATGCACTCGTTTTCTTGAGAAAGTAAATGCACTCTACCTAAAACCTGTGCTAGCCTTCACTTTCTTTGCTTATTGCTTATGCTTTTTTCCCAGTGGTAGTTCATTTCTTCACAATGCATGACAACAAACTCAGCTCAATTACATTCTAAGTTTGTTATTGCTTGGTGCAGGTATCCTTGCCTGTTTAGATGGATACATGAATATAGCAATGGAGCAAACCGAAGAATATGTTAATGGGCAATTGAAGAACAAATATGGTGATGCCTTCATACGTGGAAATAACGGTAAGCAAAAAAAACTAGTTGCTAACCTTTGTTCAGTATGCCTGCGCCTCTAATGATCAGAATGTAATATTAAGAGTTTCTCTGCTTGCAGTGCTTTACATCAGCACATCGAAGAGGACACTAGGGGAGGGAGCTTAAATCGCGCACAAGACTGACTGGCCTTAGTTATCCTGGCTACTTTGATTATGTAACTGGCCTTTCTTCAACATGTCCATGAAGTTTCCTCTTAATGTTGTAATTTGTGTAGGTTTTGGTAGATCATGGAGGTTATATTAATTGCTATTTCTTTAGTGAGTCAATGACATTTTTCGCATTGCCAAGATCAAGAAATAGCAGCTTTTCGTCATTGATTTGAGTTTTTGTTAAGCAGTTTGATGCTGACTTTATTTTGGATAATAGATTGCATATATAATTTACTTGCCTTGAATTCTGCAAGGGTTAAATTCTTCTTCTCTACCTTGAGATATCTCAATGGCTTTGCAATTTAGCAAATGGGAATATTTACATTTTCTATGAAGAATTTAGAATGTAGGATAGTTGCTACATCAAGATATTATATTCTTTCTTTTTAGAAATAAAAAAGTATGAAAATGATTCTCCTTACATGAAAGGCAAGTATTTACATTGTTTAATCCCTCATGGTTTAGGTAGTGTAGTTGGTTGTACCAAAACTACACAATTCTACTAATTGACCAGTCATGGATCTTTTTATCCTTTTTAAAGTATCCTGCTTTGGACTGTTTTTCTTTGAGTCGATGGTCTATCGTGAAAAGTTTCCTACCTTTAAGGTAGGGATACATTTTATGTTCATTCTATGTTCTTTGGACCTCATGGCCTTTGAGGTAGAGTTATGTTTTGCATTCATTTTATATTCTTCGGATCTCATGGTCTATCGGAAACAGTCTTTCTACTTTTGAGGTAGGTATAAGTTTAGCGTTCATTCTGTATTCTCATGACCTCATGGTCTATCGGAAAACAATCTCTCCTCTTTTGAGATAAGAATAAGGTTCGTGTTTACTCTATAATCTTCAAACCTCACTTTATGAAAATCTTAAATGTTTTAGAAACTTGATGAAAAGTTTTGCCCACATCTTAAGCAATATATATATACTATTCCTACCTTCCAAGCCTCATTTCACATCCAAATATAAATCTATTATAATACATAAAACTTTTCCTCTTGAGCTTTCTCCACCATTATTACCTTATTTTTTCTTTATCTTCAAATTATGGTGTTCAAGAAAATTGGTGAAGGAGTTCTCTATGTTATGAGTGGAGCCATCAACATATTCCAAGGTCTGGTTTTCATTCAATCTTGGTATTTACTTAACTGACTAATCGAGATACATAATATATGATTCATTAAGGGGGAAACGCTCCATACTAGAGATACAATCATATAATTTCAAGATTTCTTTCATTTTTCTTCATCGTGTTATGTAGAGTGATCATATATAATATGTTAATATTTATTATAATTCTTTTAATGTTTTTTTGTAATTTATTTTGCAGGAAGAGACGAAGAAATTGAAGATGAAATAATAGAACTATGTTATGACAAATATTTTAGAACTACAATGGCTGATTTTTACCATTCAATTTGCGATGCGGTCGAGTAAAATAGTTATTCATATTTACCCAAATTCATATATTATAGTCTAATATTGCCTTTAATCAATCACAAGGATAAATAAAAAGACAAAAAAAAAAAAAACTAACTTTTTTTTTCTTTTTTAGAGAAATTAATAGAAGGAAGGGACGTACACAATTCAAGATTCCAAGCACTGCAGCTATAAAACGAGTATATTCGGTAAGTTATTTTGTGATTTTACTGTTATAGCGGATAAATTTTGATTATTTTAATGACATTAAAAATGATAGTGATTAACCGTAGTAGAAATAATTTTTCAGAAGATAGAAAAATAGTTTTTCCCCTAAGCACTTTTTGGAACCTTACCTAAATATACAAATTGATGCTCTAATATTAGCATATCGAAAACAAACCAAAAAGTAACTCAGCTGAAAATGCTATTATAAACCGTTATATTGAGTAAAGTTTAATGATCATACGTGACTATTTAATTACCCCCTCTTATCATTACTAAAAATTAATTCATAAACCAAAATTAAATTTTTTTTATTTATTTTTTTGGCAGAAGCACAGTGTGAAAGGAAAGAAAATGACAAAGGAAAAATTTGGATTATGTGTGCATGAACTATATGGTGAAAGTGGAATTACTGGATTTGGAGCAAGAGAAACATTATATTATTTATTTGGAGTACCAGCCACAGCATTATTCATAAAAAATAGAATAAAACCACAAGCAATTTCTGATAATGATTTTATTCCTGGTGTTACTTCTGCTACTGTACTCATTCTTTCTAAATTCAATAAGATCTAACAAATTCAATTAATTCAAGAAAACAATTAATTTCTTGAAATTTTTAATGATCTAAATGTGTATATGCAATTGCAATGAATTTGACTCTTGTTATTCGATTCCGGTTATCTGTTTAAGTTGTATGCGCTGATGTTATTGTAAAACATATTTTACACAATAATGTTATATATGCTTTAGTTATGAGTAAATATATATGATATTACCAAGAGTCGCAGAGGCATATCTAGGATTTTTATATTTAGAAAACGCAGCTCACTGGGTTCTTTTGATAAATAAATTACTTATACATAATTTGATCCAAAGTTGCTGAGTTCTATAGAATCCGTAGGGAAAACTCTAGTTCGGCTCCTGTCAAAAAATGTGGAGAGGGATAGTTCCACCTTTAATTTGAATTCACAGATTCAAACCGTTATGATAAAAAAAAAAATCTTTAATGGACCTTACACTACACGAATTTGGATGAGTTGAAACACTGTTGTGACTTGCGAGTACTAAACACCCAATGAGAAATGAAACAAAAAAAATATAAAGTGGTAACTTTATAAATGTGACAACTAATCTGCTATCATAGGTTAAACTAAAATTTTCATGATACAATATATATAACACTTAAATTTTAGCCTGTTAATTGAAGGGTTAATTAGGTAGTTTCAAGAGAAGTTAATGATCTTCAAATATGGAAAAATTAGATAACACTAAACTCTCTCATCCCTCCAAATGTCATAAAACTTCAATTTTTTAGCTGTTTTAACGCTAATTTTAGCTGAAAAAGTCCTCCTTTTGAACCATCCAAATAACACAAAAAATGAAAGAAAAAAAAAACCTTTGTTGACCCAAAATTTATACCAAAAAAATCATCATAAATACATATATATGATGTCCAACTTTTTTTTTTTGGATTTTCACTTAGTGTCCGATGTTCATATTGAAGTTCAATTATATCTGAATCACGCATTACATGACTCATTCTGCATATTATAACACTCACAATATGATTTTCTCTATACTATATGCCGCTTATTCTTATAATATTTTCAATCCATCCACCGGTTGATTGCTCTTCCAATTGCATATGAGTATTATTTTCTAATTAATTAGACTATAGTTGGCCCCATTTTGACCTGCACTCTCACATGTTTAAGTCCTTATTATCCCAAGTAGACAATTTTTTTTTTGTATATATATATATTCCATGAATCATAATTATTAAACCCCCCCCCCCCCCCACCCCCCACAAAAAAAAAATTGGGCAAAAATGGTCAAAATATGGACAAAGAATGTGAATGTAATTTTGTTGTTGTCTCCTTCATTACATAAAAAACTAGGAAAATAGAAAGAGAGCTAACAAATAGGGAGAAAAAGAGATTAATTTTGTATCTAATTTGCATGTCCATGCATGATCATAAACATTTTGTCAATGAAAGAAAAACAGATCAAATCATTAGTTTTTGATTAATCAGACGAAAAAAATGTGAAGATCAAGAAGAAATTGAAAAGTGAGATATATATATATATATATAGACATGAGGGCGTGGGAGGCAACTATAAGGATAACACAAGCTGCAACAAGGAAACGTGCTAACACGATATTCTGTTCACAAGGTTCATCATCACCAACAGAGGAAGAAAATGAGCATCAAGATGATCACATTTACGCGAATGGTGAAATCTTCCATGCTGAGAGGTTTCTCCCAAATGGTGATTACTATAGTGGTTATTGGCTTGACAATTTCCCTCATGGACAAGGTAAATATTGGTGGACGGATGGATGTATGTATGTTGGAGATTGGTTTCGTGGCAAAACAATGGGGAAAGGTATGTTTAGTTGGCCCTCGGGGGCAATGTACGAGGGCAATTTCAAGACTGGATTTATGGATGGAGATGGTACCTATACGGGGCCTAATGGTGATACCTATAGGGGTTGTTGGGTCATGAATTTGAAACATGGACACGGGGTTAAGGAGTATGTTAACGGGGATTGTTATGATGGTGAATGGTGTAGGGGATTACAAGAAGGACAGGGGAGGTATAATTGGAAAAATGGGAATTATTATGTTGGTGAATGGAAAAATGGAACTATTTTTGGTAAAGGCAAAATGTATTGGACTAATGGAAATGTTTATGAAGGGAATTGGGAAGATGGATTTCCTAAAGGAAATGGTACTTTTAAATGGACTGATGGAAGTTTTTATGTTGGAAATTGGAGTAAAGATCCAAATGAACAAAATGGTACATTTTATCCATCTAGTTCATTGTTACAAACTGGTAATCTTGAATGGGATCCTCAACAAGTTTTCAACGTCGATTTGGTTGAATGTACTATATGTCCACCTGAGAAAGTTCCTATTTTGCCTTCACAGAAGAAACTCGCGTTATGGAGGTCATCTAAGGCTGTGGACAGCAACATTAAGCCTAGGAGAATGTCGTTGGACGGGAGAATAGATGCACCTCCTGTTGATAGGGAGTTTGGTAGAATTCGTTTATCTGATGTTGCAGGAACTTCTGCTAGTACTTCTTATTATTTGGACGATTCCATCGTTGGCTTGCAGGATCCTGATGGATATTTAAGAGGAAGTCCTATAAGAATTCCTAAAGTTGTTAAGAGACAAGGCCAAACTATTTCCAAAGGGCATAAGAATTATGAACTTATGCTTAATTTGCAGTTGGGAATCAGGTAGTAAATTTAACTCATTTTTCGTCTAATTTTCTTGTATATATAGAAAATGTACAAGTTACTCTTGTGTTTGTTGTGCATTTTTAGAACTCAAAGTTTGTGTTCTTTCTTCTCTGGTTTTTACTTGTGATGTACATTTATCGATAGGGTATCAGTGGGACGGCCTGGTCCTCCACCATCACTAGATCTCAAGCCATCAGCATTTGATCCTCGAGAGAAGTATTGGACTAGATTTCCAACAGAAGGATCCAAGATAACGCCCCCTCATCCGTCTTGTGAATTCAGATGGAAGGATTATTGTCCGAAAGTTTTCAGGTTAGGCTTCATTTCTCTTACTTGTTGAAAATGATGTTCTTAGAACACGTTGAAACTAGTGATCATCGATTGTAATGTTCCTCAGGGCATTACGGATGTTATTCAAAGTGGATGCAGCTGATTATATGATATCGATTTGTGGTAATGATGCCCTCCGGGAGCTTTGTTCCCCTGGAAAAAGTGGAAGTTTTTTCTACTTGACAAACGATGATCGATATATGATCAAGACAATGAAGAAGGCAGAAACAAAAGTAAGTCTCTAAATAACTGCAATTTTTTTCTGTAAAGATCAGTACTTCCCCTTCTGATTTTACTAGCCAATGGATTTGTTAGGTGCTATTAAGGATGCTTAGCGCGTATTTCAATCATTTTCGCGCTTTTGAGAACACCCTTGTGACTAAGTACTATGGCCTGCATTGTGTGAAGCTAAGTGGTCCAGCACAGAAGAAGGTATCAGACATGAAGAACCATAAACAAAAGTCTAATACAGTCAAATCTCTCTATAACAACGTCATTTCTCTGAATAATTTTTGGCTGCTATAGTGAAATGCTGTTATATGAAAAACGGCTTTAAAGAAAACTTGGTGATTATAGTGAAATGATTTTACAGTAGCGAGGTCTAACTGTAGTAGTTCAATATAAACAATTTTTATATATTCATCAATGGTTTTAGGTACGATTCGTTATCATGGGGAACCTCTTTTGCACAAATTACTCAATTCATAGACGATTCGACTTGAAAGGATCAACATTTGGAAGAATGACAGATAAACCAGAATCCGAGATTGAAGCAACAACAACCCTTAAAGACCTTGATCTCAACTTCATTCTCAGGTTACAAAAGACATGGTTTCAAGAATTCCGAAGGTAAAAATTTTGCTTTGGAACTTTCATGTCGAATAATGTAACTATCCTCTGACATTTGAGACTCTCGACGTTTCATTTCAAGTGTAAAACAAATCAGTACATGATTTTCGCGATATTCTGCAGGCAAGTTGATAGGGATTGTGAGTTCTTGGAACAAGAGGGAGTGATGGACTATAGCCTTTTAGTTGGTATTCATTTTAGAGAAGCAGATAGTACTGAAGATCAGACATCTTCTGGTTCTGGAACACCTATTGGTTGGTTCTAACTTCATTTCAATCATAACAACAATTCCTCCGTTTCAATTTGCTTGTCTTACTTTCATTTGTTTCAACTCGTTGCAGATAATGGAGGCTCGGAAAATGAAACAGTTGCTCGTGTCTCTCGAGCTGATATGGATCAATTGCTTCTTGATCAGGAAGGGTAAGTTTTCAATCCCCTCATAATCATCTAGTTACATGAACTATATGTACTATGCACCGGGCACTAGACTTGCTCTTTGTAACAGTAAAGTCACTGAACTAACTATTTATACGTCGTTTCTTGATCTTTGTGTCAAAAATTGCAGGTGGGCTAGCATAAAACTAGGAATAAACATGCCTGCAAGAGTTGAAAGGACAGAGAGGAAAGCTACTGAAGCGGAAACTCAGCTAATCGGAGATCCAACAGGAGAGTTGTATGATGTGATACTGTTTTTCGGGGTCATAGACATACTTCAAGACTATGACATTACAAAGAAGCTAGAGCACGCGTACAAGTCTATGCAATGTGATCCAAACTCGATATCAGCAGTTGATCCAAAGGCATACTCAAGGCGTTTTCGCGATTACATATTCAAAGTTTTTATAGAAGATAATTGACATGAAAGTTATAAAGAGGGCTACAAGCTAGCATAGGACTTAAATACTGCTATTTGTTTGTTGTTTTTGGAAATCATTTGCAGTTGAAGCTTAGAAGGAGAGAAGAACATATATATACACTCTTCCTTCACTGCATTTTATAGGTATACACAAAATACAGAATGAGTTACTATTGTATAGAAAAAATTGTAACAAAAGTGTTGCTCGGAGTCTCCAGAATGTTGTTGGATCCTTCAAAAATGAACTACTTTTGGAGGATTAGGCACGTAACTGTCGATATTTTTGAAGTGTCCGAACAACACAAATGTGACTTATAAGTTGCATTACTTACTTATATGAAAATTTGTTGTTTCCGGGTATTTGCTGGGAATTAAGGATGGATTTTAATGTAGAATTTATTTGAATTTATCAAAGTTCCATTTACTAATTCATTTGGGCTCCTTAACCCTTCAGGTTTAGTATGATTCATGAACAAGTTTTGCTGATATTTTTATTATCCTCTAGAAATGTGTGAAGAACAAATGGAAATGATCTCTTCTGTTCTTTACAGTTTGATTAGAAAAAAGAAGACATTGTAAGATCATATCTCATGTGTTATTGTTTACTAAGTTCATGTTGATAGATATGTCACCTGAACCTAACTCCATATAAGGAGAACAAAGGATCCCATCCACCACTGATGTGGGAGACTTAACACGTGTCAGGGTAACCTCCATACTTACAAAGCCACAACTTGTCTTTTGGGAGTGAGGGCTATACTTCACACTGTTCACACACATTTGATATACTGGGTCGTCTCCTCGTAAGACATGCTTAGCTAGCTCAAATATGTTGTCTTACTAGGGCAAACTAACATAGTGGTCAACCCAATGTAACCACCATGATTCAGCATTAGGTATACAAGAAAGAATGAGAACTATAAAGCTTTCTTGATTCAACTCTTTTAAATTTACTTGGTATTCTCCATTGAACCATCAAGAATCAGGAAAATTACATGCATATCAATGGTGCAAAGTTTAGCGAGAGAAGTACAATGTCTAATGCCAAATGGCTAGAATAACAGCAATGACTAAAAGTAGTAGCACCGCGCCATCCCCTCCTGGTAAGATGCCTAACCTGTCGAAAAATTAACACCAGATAAAATGTTAGTACAGTTTCCTGCTATTATTTTGCAGTTTATTAGACAACATCATAATTGGTTTCTTATTTCTATTGCATAAGTCTCTATCTTTCTATATTTACTAGTGGCACTATTGGCATACCTGAGTTTTCTCCTGGACTGATAAATGTACGTCATCACCGGAGGAAGGATGCCAAACAGAAAGCAGTTGGCGTAAATCCCAGCAAAATCAAGAGCTCTTGAAAATGTAGAGGGAAAGAAAGAGCCAATGAGTACTGGCAAAGCTAGAACAAAAGGAATCACAAGACTTTGCATTGATTCGAAACCAGAGTTCACTCTATTTTCTGAAGCATTAGCATTCTTGATTCCACAATAAGAAACTTTCCCTGCATTTCCAAGATTTTGCCTCAACTTAAATGTGGCTGAACCAACTTTGCCTACTACTCCTATAGAAGGAATGGGACTGGAACTGGAACTGGAACTACTAAAGATCAAATCCAAGGTATCGACAACCTGTTTCGGAAAGCTAACAGCATATCCTATCAAGCTAGTGGCTAATGCTGAAAATGCAAAACCTTGAACTGCTGGTAGAGCAGAGGAATTGACAGAGAGCAAGAGTGAGATCGGATCGCTTGAGACAGATGAAGCATTGTGACTAGAAAGTCCCAAAACAATCAAATTCCATGATACTACCATGACTAGGGGAATAGTCCCACCTACAATTATTGCTTTTCTAGCATCATGTACAGTGTTTCCAGCAATTTTACAAATGAAAGGTGTGATTACATGGAACCCCATTGTAAGCACAGCCACAGGAATAGCAGGCAAAACTGATGAAAATCTCCAAGAAGCAAATCCAAAAGAATCAAGAATACTCATTCTCCCAACAAATATTCCAATTACAACTAATGCTGTTATGGAGAAAAGCATAGTAATGCATAGGCACCTATTGGCTACATCAATAACCTTAAAAGGTAACAAACATAGAACTATCCCAACTAGTGATGGAAACAGCCCATTAGCAAGAACATGATTAATCTTGGGAAACCACTGTGAAATAATTGAACCAATGCCTGAAACACAGGCTACCAACAAAGCAAAAGTTAGTGAACCATAAACCAAAGCAACAAAAGACCCAAGTTTACTTCCTAATGCCTTGGTTGCAAGACTAGTGAAACTAACTTCATCAACCCCATCTTCCTCCATAGCTGCAAAACTAAGCTCTGCCACAAGAATGATAGAGGAAATAACATAAACCCAAGTCAACAAAAGAGATATGGTTGATGGAATTGGACCAGATTTTACAGTTGCTGCAGGTAATCCCAACATTCCTGGCCCTACAGCAGTACCAACAATCAACCCCACAGCACCCCAAAAGCTTTTTTCTTGAACCACTTCAATCTTTTCTTCAAGATTGCAACTTTCATCTGAAACACTAGGTTCATCTACATTCAAAGAAACAGCTAAAGATTTGTGCTTTACACATAGAGTGGGCTTATAGTGTACTTCCTTAAAGGTTGGAACTTTTGACCTTTTACCATGAGCTGTACACTTGGTATGAGAACTAGGGTGGCTGAAAAATTGAATCTTGAACTGCTGTGAAACAAGCATTTTCAAAATGTCAGATACCCAAATATTCTTTTTTCAAGATTCCTTAAAGTCTCTTATTTATCAGCGTAAAAATGAGTTCTTGCTGGCAGTTGACAAGTAGCACAGAAAGAAGAAGAATTTTGAATGGATTTTTTTTATCAGTTACCAAAATACAACAAATGGGGTTGTGAAAAAGGACTAAAGGGATAAGAATTGAAAAAATATTTGCAGAAAATGAAAAAGTGTTAGAACTGAGTACTGACTAATTACAGCTTCCAGAAACAGCAGGGGCCCTTAAGCTGAATATTCAGGCGGCGGTGACAAATTTATGTGAGGGTTTGGTTTCATTCTTGCCTAACCACGTGCTAAAATTACTAAGTTTCTCCATTTATTTAAGGAGAATCTTGTATGATTCCTAGACCCTACCAAACAGAGCAGCCAAACTTCATAGGATTTTCTTTTTTTGTGGCTAATCTTTACAAAAAGTATAATTATGTTTATTCCTACTTCTTTTGGAGATGTCATTCAAATACTCAATCATTTGGGATTCTCTATTGTTTTAATCTTTTTTTTTTATTATTTATAAATATATCTTTTTAACTTGGCTTCAGTTGATATTTGAAGGTGTACAAGTAAACACTTAAATTTATATAAAATTGAACAAGTATAGACACATGTGTATATTTGTTCAATTTTATATAAATTTAAATATCTATTTGATTTTTGAATATGCCCAAAGTTGAAGAATTATATATTATGTCAATCCTTAAACAAACTTAAAAAGGCTACTGGAACTTAATAGAAGTATACCAACATTAAATTTTTATTTCAACTAGTTGATACTTGATATCGTCTATATGGGTTGCATGTGTCCGTTAGGTTTTTTTTTTAATAACCATGATGTATGGGCTAGCTCTCAACTAATTTCCCGAGATATCTACCACCTCCACCAACAAATACTAGGTAATTTTGTCCACCAAACCTAGGCGAAATGGGAAGAATCACCTAATGGCTTTTGTCTCCACTAAGTTTTAAACCTGAGACCTCAGAATTCTCAACCATTTCATTGACCACTAGATCACACTCTTGATTGCATGTCTAGTTTTTTTTTTTTTAAACATAGAGTCTAAGATATATTATGTTGTTTGCATTTGGGCATTGTAATGATAACAACAAGACTAAAGTTGTTAGATATACAAACACACACTTGTGTAAGTGTTCAAAATCTGTTATTTTTCTCCCTTTTTTTGGTTCAAACAACACACAAAATGTATTCTGGGAACGTCGTAAAGCAACCCCACAATGTATATAACTTTGTTAAACTACTAAGAGAGGTAAAAGGCAAGTGAAACCTCAATAGTGCTATGGCCACTTCTAAAGCTGTACAACTTCAGCTCTCACAAAACCCAAAACAGAAATCTGTGACTACTGACTAATGATCCAAATAGAGCTGCAAAAATTGGTTTCTCTGTGGAGCCTGGGAAGGGGCGGGGGAGAGTAGCAGGGACCCTCGGCTTGCCGTGTGACCACTAGATGAGCATATAATTTCCGAAATTCCTCAGATCTGTGGGGTAGTTGACACCAGAGTTCTGAAATCTTTACTTCAAAATCAGCTCGAGTTGTCAAAAATAACCTGCATAATGCATGGCGTGTTTAGATGCCATCTAAATAGTAATGGCATTTGCAACAAAATAGAAAAAAACGTCTTATGTGTGAAGAAATCTACTTGCCTTGGATATTAGGGGTTTGGCGTTTGCTTCCCACTCTGTTGCCCAATTAACAGAAGATCTGCTTGCCAATACTCCCTGTCTCAGCGACTTCAACTCATCACATTCACCTGGGAATCCCTTAAACAGCATCTGCCCAGGTTTTCACAGTTAAGCAAATAATATAGAATATTCTCAGGAAGTAAGCTCACCGGTTGACTCTAGGAATAGCTAATGGCTAGAATAAGGTATATAACAAGTTCAGACATGCAAGTATGAAGCATAAAGCGTTGGAGGGGATTGATACTTGATAATGATTATTATGGCAATATCTTGTGAACTACTGAATCTAATAAAATCTACAATGTAAAACAAACATAAAAGTACAAACAAAGAGGAGATAAAAGGTCCATTTCTGTCAGTTTAGGAGTTTACCACAAATTGATCAGCCAGTTCCGAGGATGAAGAGAAGAGTAGGCCATTCTTGTCAACTTCGACCAGCTCGTTGATACTTGATAAAGGGCAGTGAAGAAGGGTCAACATGCAACTTCTCATAGTATGTAATTTTTTAAGACTTTCAAATGTCGAGACCATGTGAAATGAAAATGAAGAGGAATACATGCATCGTACCAAGAGTAGGAAACAGCACAGACCGGTAATCCACAGCCAAACATATCCACAACCTAAAAGGAATTTACAAGAATGAAGCCTACTAAGAAGTTCTGAACATACATGGGAAAAAAACTGACTTGTGCTCTTTAAGAATGTAGAGACAAAACCTTCATTGGAAGATCCAACCCTGAAGAGGACGTATGCAAGCAAACACCAAGATCTGCTGATCCTATACAAGGGAACAAAGGATTTGAGACAATTTTAAGGTGAACACAAGAAGATGACAACAGATCGGTAGCTCATACCAAGAAGCAATGGGTAATCCTCTGGCTCCAACCACATAGTACGAAATGCTACACGTTTAAGGTTGAGTTTTGCCATCTTTTGTTCATATTTTTCCTTTTCAGGCCCTTTACCTTCAAAAGAACCCAAAGTAAGAAAAGCTTATGTCTACCAAAATAAGAAGTAAAATCCTTCTTTGACACATGAGCAGCAGTTACCTGTAATTATAAATAATAATCTAGGGTATTGCTTCCCACCCTTGATTTCCTGCCAGAAAACATCCTCCCTCTTCAAGTCATCCTCGTTCAGCAATGCAGAAACCCTTCTATCATACATTAGTGCTGCTTCTAAGAGAATGCTAAAATCTTCATCCGGAGTCCTAAAAACCAATACTATAATGTCATGTAGCTGTCACCGAAGACAAAACTGTTTTACCATCTTTGAATTTTGAAATAGGAGCATGAACACATGGTTCAAATAAGAAATAGAACTTTCTCAGCACATGGTGCAAATAAGAGACAGAACTCTTCCATTGTTGAATTTTGTTTTGTCCAATCATCTTGCCCATCCTTTCTTGATATTCACGAGCATTGAACTGATAGTGATTAAGTTTGCAGTATTTAAAGAAATGGACCTTGGGCTAACTCAACCCAAAAACTAGCTCATGAGGAGAGGATTGCCAAAGACCATGTAAGAAGACCAACTCCACATCCCATAACTGATGTGGGACAACTTAACACTATAGATCACCACTATCAAGTTTGGAATTTTGTAAACCAGGATGAAGATTAGGGTAAAAGATATCGAAGAAGAATGTTTATGCTATGTTATATGAGGACAAATTGTGTGATAAAAGAAAATGTAAGGTTCACTGTGCCAGAACACAATAGGATGTTAAATTAAGTTTACAAACAACTTACCAGCTTGTACTGCTTACAATGAGCGCTGGTCTGTTCCACTTCAAGGAAATATCTGTGCCAGTCTGAGTTGTAAATAGAGTTACATTAGGATTGTCATCGTCTGTTGTTAGTACCTCTGCAAATATGCCAGATTCATATCAATTCTTCATCTAAAACAGTTCATCACATGGAAATTCTCATTATAGTACGTACCATTGCTAAGACAGTCTTGAAGGCTGTAAGGTGTTCTCAGACTCTTATCAATCCCACAAAACAACTGCAATTGACACTTGAAGGTTAAAATTATGAAGTATTGAATATATTAGGGAAGCTTTGTTGTAGACAAGATAATTCACCTTGTGCTTCTCCTCAAGGGAAGCAGGTTGAAAAAAAT
Source organism: Solanum etuberosum (assembly GCA_029582245.1). Taxonomy (NCBI): domain Eukaryota; kingdom Viridiplantae; phylum Streptophyta; class Magnoliopsida; order Solanales; family Solanaceae; genus Solanum; species Solanum etuberosum. The sequence goes on along the minus strand of JAJONR010005806.1, from coordinate 16,620 downwards.
CAGGAGGTTGATCATATAGAACAGTGGCACTGAGAATCCAGAAAGAAATGATGCACAAGTCAGTAAACAAAGAAAATCAGATTGTTAGATATTCCAAGTAGCTCAATGGCCTACCTGATTCCCCAGTTTTGAGCCAATTCATGTTGCATTGCCTTTGTCACACATAAGGAACCATTAGCCATTTTCCCAAAATGCTTCTCAATCCTATCCAAATATCCAAATTTTGTTTTACTTGCACAGTTCACAAACCAGATGCTAAACCCAAATGGAGGTTTATAACTTATGAGGATGAACAAATTACCAATGATATAAAGCCACAAACCGACTAGTCCTCCCGAGAGACAATGCTAGAAGGGTATATCCAAAGTTATGCCAATCTATAATGAACGCGGAACGTCTAATCCAACTGGCCAATTTTACAGCAACCAGTGTAGGAACAGATGGTGGATTCTGGCAAAGGAGTAATGCTATCATTAGTTGATATAATTAAAGCTCAAGCATGCCAAATCGGATGCACGACTTTCATCAATCATAACTCAATTCCCATCTTCTCTAGTGGGAGTTCTGATCCCAAATAACTAAACAGCGCTAGTGAGGATGCCCTAATTGGACATTCCTCAAGAACTTGGGTGGATCATAACCAAAATCTAGGTTCAGCACCCACTAGATAAAGCATTTAGAAAAATATGGAAGAACCAGCAGTTCAAGCACCAATGAGAAAGCAACCTCAGAGTTGGCACAGGTTCTGGTTAATTTTGAGGAGAAAAACAAGGCCTGTCTTAATGCTGGCTCTCAAAATATCAAATACTTATAAATCAAAACAAAAATAAGTAGAAAGACATGCTCACTAGCGAAATGTCATATGGAAAATTTGAAATTACTAACTGAAAACTCAAATAAAGAAATTACTGAGAGATATACATGCATGGATTTATGGCAAGTCAAATACATAAAAGAATTTACAGGTAGCTTTTACTTCAAAAACTGAATCACCATAGTGAATCAAAAACTGTGCGCGTCAAAGTTGGTATGAGGAGATTGTTTCCTAATCCAATATTTTGCTTCAAGGACACGTGCATACATGCACACAGAACTCTCCGAGTAATAGTAACAATTTCGAACTCCAGCCTATTCATGATTCTCTTTAGTTTTTCTTTCTTTGTATTTTTAAACATAAAAGACGCTAGATGTTAATATATATGGCCACATGACCAGCACTTATCACTAAGACCTACATATTTAATAGTTGTAAGCAGATATGTAAAAGTAGCTAATAGCTCACCTGAACTATGAAAACATCCGGCTTCGGAATTTTAACACACAGATACCATAGAAGCATAAAAAACTGGACCAGTGGCTTAAGTATGAGCAATAAAGGATGGAGTATCTTTGGAAAACTTCTGGGGTTTGATGGCCACTGTGTCTGCATGATGCCAAAATACTCGAAGTCAAATAACACAGACACAACCGAAGAGGATGTCTTTGAGCTTTTCACTCCAGAAAGACAGCTAGATCATCCAGTTATTACCATTTCATTGATGTGAATAGATTTATGCTCTTTTACAGCAGAATGAGGATCCGAACCTACTCAAAATTAAGAACTGAAAATCAGAATGACCAGGCAGGATAAAGCCAAAAGAAAAATTATAATGTTTGGACAGGATTATTAAACCAAGCACTTATGCCAAGTGGTACAAAATTTTGTGTAATTATGCACAATGCCTGGAATTTAAGTTTCACATAGTTTCAAACTGTTCTAGATGCCAATGATAGAAGAATAGTATATCTGAAGAAAAATGGAACGGTAGAGCCAGTGATGTTACAATATTTAGGACAGTGATAGGGAAGAAAAAATGAAAATTCATTCATCTTATCTAATAAAGCCTCTAATAGTGCTTCTTTACTTCCCCAGATCCTGCGTGAATGTGAGATGCTTCGTGCACCAGGCTTCCCTTTTTTTCTTGAAAATCTTCTGACTTGGGGGTGTGTTTGCCCGACAGGGGGGAAGGATGTGTGGGGGAGTTAACAATTGTGGATTCTCACAGGAAGGCTTCAAACCAAATAGAGTATGAACTAAATACTCAACCTCTCCCACCCAAAGTGTGCCACCCTCCACTTCCATCCTTAAGCCCTTAACTAACAGCACACAACCTCTGCCTCCATTCTATGCCCACCGCACTGCCTACAAACTCCCAACCATTGTCTATCTTTGTCCATGTGCTCACCCCATTTGCCCACCCCCAAGTGCCTGAGTTGTATCCCCTTAACCTTCATCATCATCGTATTCTGCTTCATTCAACCATGTTCCACAAACAGATTTAACCCATGTTATGTTATTTCAACTTTGTTGACAAATTTTTCCTGTATCTAAAAATTGACACCATATTTTTGTATCATGCTCTTTTAAATTTCATTTTTAAAATTGAAACGTAAACAGAAACAATCTTGTTTTCTTCCCAAACTAGAGGTGAAACATGGTTTGGATATTAGACAAACATTCATATATTCAATGCTTACCAATAATTCGGACATACGCAGCTAAAAGCATTCTTTATGAAACAATGCTTATCATGGGTTGTTACATGATACTTACCTCCATATGCAACAATGTCGACCTCTAGATGAGCCTGCATAAGGTATAAGGATAAACATAAGAATATAAAGGGCCTGGATCAATGAAGTGTATCAACCACTAATTTTGAAACATAAAAGTGGTTTTCTCATCATCACTTAAAACAGAAAAGATATATTACTATTCTCTCTTACAATAACAAACATGCATCCATCATACTAAATAACATTAGTAACTAATGGTAACATATACAACAGCATAATTGAAGTCTTCAAATAAATAAGACTGGAAGTCTGAAACAAAAAGCATCAGTCAACACAGAAGATTTTTACATTTCTCACGAATGACTGTTCTAGAGTATGTCAAAGATAGTCTTTTCAAGACCAATTACAACAGCAGAATCTGACAATTTTTCTTTAATCTAAAAATGTTGTTCCTACATACTAACTACAATTAACCTCACGTTCAGAGATTAGTACTCAAACTTATACCCTGATTATTCATAACAGAACCTCCAAAATATGTAAAAATGCACTAATTTGGGTGGATCATCTGCATAGGCTCCACCACTATCTCAAATTCTGACTCAAATACAAAATAAAGAAAAAAGGTAGAAGTATGTGTGTATACTAAAAGGTGCATCCACTTCCTTCAATTCAAGAATTCTGGGAAATCTCAGTAGCTAAGTTGGTTGGCTACCTGAACTTTCACCTTGTTCCTAAGTGTTCATTCCCACCTTGTAATCTCCTCCCCCATTTCCCCTTCCCCTACCCCCTATGTAATAATATTTAAAAAATCTAAACTTTCACCTTATTCCTTGTTAGTGAGGGTTCGATTCTCCAATTTCTAATCCCCTACCCCCTGTGCAATAATATAAAAAAAAATCATGGATTGGGTACCTGACGAGCAAGGGAAAGAGCATGATATTGCATACGAGGGCTACGTCCAATATCGCCGAGAACCACTACAGCTGCTCTACCGCTGGGTCGGATCCTCGATTCATTTTGCCCTAAATTCATCAAATTTGATCGGTTTCAATGCATCAAAAAAAATTGGAAAATTGTCGAAAATTAATTGAATATCGTACCGGACATGATTGCAAAACAAAATTCCTACTTCCGGAACAGAAATTGTGATTAAAAATCCATTCCAGTGATAGTGAAAGTACTCAGTTAAATACAGGGGAAATCGACGAAGGTGAAGGAGATCCGAAGAGAGAGATGAAGAAATTAGGGGCGTGTTTGGTAAAATAGGAGGTAGAAAGTCAATTTTTTAATATTTTTTTAAAATTTATATAACTTGCTCCAATTAACACTTAAATATTATTATTATTAATTTCTTTTTACCTTTTTTCAATGAAACACTATTTTGATTTGTTAATATTATTGTTAATGTCTTCAACTAGATGCGATTGCAACTTATCGACCACGTGACGTTAAATAGGAAGTTGTGTATGATATAAACAGATAATAGAGTGTTGTTTCTCGCTTATGGTCGTAGTATTTTTCCTGTCCATTATTTTTGTTACCATTTACTGTCTCGTGTACTTCGATTAAACCAAGAGTCTATCGAAAGCAACTTTCTCTACCTCTCAAGATAGGAGTAAGGTCATCCGAAAACAACTTCTCTACCTCTCAAGGTAGGAATAAGGTATGTGTACACTCTACTCTCTTCAAACCCCACTTGTGAAATTATAGTAGTATTTTGTAAAGCAATTGAGTATGCATTCCCAAAACCTTGGTGATATGTGTATAACAAATCATTTTTTTGCCACCTTAATTATAATTTTGGATAAATTGTTCCAACTTTCACCAGACTGAACTTTAGTCCAAGGCCAAAAGGCCAGATCACATGATCATTGTTAGACTTGATAAAATATGCAAGTACTATAGAAAGAATCACCCAATTTAATTCACAAGCACAACTCAAAACAGTAGAAATGAGGCATCTAAAGAAGCATATAAGAACATATTCAAGGGCATCCAACTTTGGACAACTAAGTTTTTTGCACTAATAGTTGGTTGAATTTGGATCAATGTTGAAAGGGGGGTTTATTAACAATTCCAACAAATGCGAAGGGAATCTGTTATGATTCTGTATTTGAAGTTAAGAATTGCTTTCAACTTTATCTGGTTACTTCAACCACAGCGCAACCTAGATTAATGAAGTAACTGAAGCAGAAGAGTCTATCTCAATTTCGCTTTTTCTTCTGGGGCTTCTTCTTCTTCGCTGGAGCTGGAAAGACAGCACGAAAAGTCCATGCAGCCAATATTGCTCCTACGAAGGGACAGATCCAGTAGACGTAAAACTGCTCCCATGTGTTGTGCATGTTGTTTATGTACGCCCAACCAAATGCCTGCAAATGTATAGCAGATAATCAGCTCACTTATGAAACCATTAAGAACTCATGCAGGCAAAAAAGGAAACAGATACATTGCTACAGCAGTGTTTATATAGGCATTCGTTCAATAAGAAAATATCACTATCCTAGGACTTGACAAGAAATAGTATCAGTTTAGGGATACCCCAAACTATTTGATACACTTCGAATTCCTTTTTAAGAACTCGATATCTCGTTTGATATATAGTTACACAAAAAGTTTCAGAATTGGGTATGATTACACCCTGTCTGTGAAACTAAATTTACTACGAATATGGATAGCAGTCTGTTTATTAAGGAATTAAGCCAACAAGCTTTTGATCCACCTTGAGGTAACAGCTCTATTGCCACTTGTATGTACCGACTGTTTTGCTCATAGAATAGACTTGTTTACCAGGTCCTCTCTGTAATCAAGAAGGCAAGGTCTAGTCCTCGTTTTATGCATCTTTTAGCAGAGGCAATAGAATCATGAGCTGATTGGAATTTAAAAAAAAAAAAAAACTAACAAGCGACAGCATTTCACCAAGTGTTACCGCGTTTAGAGTATCAAAATTAATACAACAAAAGGATATTTATTATGTGTTTGCTTTCACTTGAGATTATTGTTGAGGAAAAGAAAAACCTCACTCCTTCTGAAAGCCAATCTCTACTAATTCAGTCCCCTACAACTAGTTGTCAAGCTACACAAGTTAATATGCAAAATACTATATGCAAGGAGAACTATGTTAGGTTGAAGGTGAGGTATAAAGTACCCTTTAAGGAAACAAACAGTTAATACAGGGACATATGATTGGCTTGGTTGATCATCTTAATTAGATTCTTGATATGAAACTCATTTCCAATCTGACACCCTAAGAGAGAAGTGTCATTTGAGATTTGCAACTGCAGATATGACTGTAACTAGTTGTTACTTGTTAGCCAGTAGAACTAATGCAAATGGAGATTTACGATTCGTGTGACACGGCTACCTATGAAAGATAACATCAACTCACAGTGCAGGTACAGCCAAGAAATATGGTCTGCTCATATTGACAGATGTCATGGTTCAGATTTAAGGACAGATGGTATATAATGTTTGTCTAAATCCATTTTGTCGTTACTTATTCCATTAGTAAGGCAAATATCAGTGTCTTGTCAATTTCTGTCGTTATTTTATTCCATTAGATGAGGGCAAATATCAGGGTTCAAATAGGTAATGTTCCATAAATTAAAATAGTTCAGATTGACAGGCATATATTCCTAATATGTTGTAGTTTTGGAACTACAACCAAAGAAGCCATTCTTGTCGATGTAAAAGAATTTATTTTTTCATACGACTGGTCAGCTTAAGCCTCTCTTTGTAAGACTAAGAATTACTGCAATTAAGAATGATGAGCATAATGGAAAGAGCAAGTTACATTATAGTTAAGTTAAAAGATTGCATCTTAAAGACAACTTTCTGCTATAGTTGAAGGTTATTCAACCAAATAGGGGGAGATACACCTGAAGAGGATAGAAAGCTCCTTCACTACTATGCAAAAAGAATCTATTTTGAAGAATCTTGCAACACTTTCTAACCAAAGTATAAGGAAACCATTACTAAATCCAATGGAGTAAATCTCCACAAATCATCCCATTTTTAGTTATAAACCACATTCTCAGTGTTAAGATAACGAAAGTTCACCCAAATATAGATGCTACAATGATGTGTTATTCAGATAACAAAGCAAATCAAAAACCTGAGTATAATATGGAAAAATCAAATGAATTTAAGTGGTTGAACTATATATTAAGCTCCAAGATCTAAGAACAGCAAAAAGAGCTAGTACTTACATTGGCTGGATTCATAGAAGGTCCGGTGTATTTTGAACCTGCAACTACCATGGTAACAGTTGACATTGCAAGTAACCAATTCTTTAGAAGTGCACTTTTAGGACCCTTCAGTACAATGATAAAGACCAGAAAGGTCATTACGAAAGTCAAGATGCCCTCAGCAATGGCTCCATTGTGCAAGTCAACTTTCAAGGAAGGCCCACCAAGCATGTGCTTGTACTGCGTAGGAATAACCTCCAATATTGCTACTGCACCAGCAACCGCACCAGCTGCCTGTAACAGTTCAAAGACGATATAGAATTAGTTTCATGATATAAAGACTTGGATGGATTCTTGAATTGGAAGTTCTAGAAATTATTCTGGGGAACTCTTCAACTTTGAACAGAACACTGTAAGACTTCTTTAGATAACCAGAAAAACCATGTAAAACTTGCCATAAAAATTGAAATTTAGGTGATCTATCTTGGATCTTATATATAATATTGTGTTCTTATGGGAAAAAGAGAGGGAAGGTGTAGTTTAGCGTCAACTTGAAATAATTACGAGACAATGAACTTTCTCTATAAACAACTTTTTTTGGCATCATCTATTTGTCCAATAGCCCCCTGCGATAATAATAGTCACCCCGCCATGACAAATGTAAGCAAAACCATATAGACAGTGGGCTACACCTAGCTTAGCCTATCTGATATCAGATTCGACAAGAGTTATTTTTGCTGATATTCTCCTCTATTCTAAAAGGAATTTTTCACTCTATAAGGTATGACAAGTCATTGGCTATAACCAAAATGAAGCAGTCTGAGGCAAATGGACTCAACCTCTAAACACTTACCAAAAACAAAAAAGGAATCAACCTCAGTCAGAAAAGAGAGAAATGTGTCCTTTTACAGCTTTAGCTAGACAAATCCAACTAGTTTTGGACATCGGGATCCAGATAAAACTCTACTTCCATTAAACTCAAAATTCAAGCAAAACAACAGCTGCGCCTCAGTCCCCTATATGAATATTCACTAACCATATTTCTCCATTTAAGCTCGACTCGAAATTCAAGCAAGCTCAACCATGTAAATACCTAACAACTAGACCCAGAAAAGGTTTTTAAAAGTTCACTTTAAAAAGTGGAAACCACAAATGCTATTATGAGAGGTTGATTTTTCAGAAAATTAAAACTCTACTTCCATTATTCCTCAAAATTCAAGCAAAATAAACAACAGCTACACCTCAGTCATATACAAGTTCGGATCGACTATACAAATACTCATTCACTAGATCATATTTCTCCATTCAAGCAAAATCAACCATGTAAGAACTGGACCCAGAAAAGGTTTTTTTTTTTTAAAAAAAAAGAAACAAAATCAAAAACCTGAGCAGGGAATCGGGTGGCAACGGTAAAAATAGAATCTTTTCCAACCCCAGCAGCATAAAACGCCGCTGTACCAGCAGGATTAAAAGCGGCACCACCCAAAGCATCGCCGATAATCCCAAAGACAAAGAAGAGCATAAAAAGAAGCACAGTAGTAATAAATAGCGAAGCCATTCCTTGAGCAATCCCAAATGCAGTAGCTATAAGGTAAGTGAAAATCCCCAGAGTGGAAGAACAAAAAACCCACATCAATGTCAAAACAAAATCAGCCACAGCTGCTTTTACAGCACCCATTGAATACAAAATCTTTGAAATTTGTGAGTTTTCTTTTTCTTAGCTTCTGAAAACTGAAAATCTCTCCCACTCGGTGAAAGAGAGGAAGAAGAAGAAGGATAGTGAGATGATTAACCTAATAGAGATTAATTAGAAGTATATTTAGTTGCGAATTTGGAATTAATTATTGGCTATTATAAAAGTAACGGTGTAATAGCATTAAAATAGGTAAAGTAACACTTTTTTCGCAATTTTTACCCTTCAATTATCAACTAAAGTTTTAACCTGCCTAATAAATACTTAGGTCCTATGCCAAATTAATATGGTCAATTAAAAGCAAAGGGAGTATGAAATGAAATAAGTATAACTAAAGATAAAGTTGAATAATTTCGAATAATACATACACAAATTTGTACCTTTACTAATTTCCTATTGGATACTTTATTTATGAGGTTTAGATGTTTAATTTAATTTTGAAATTATAGTGAATGAATCCTATGTAAACTATAATGGTAAGTATTGATGAGTGTTTGGTAAGGATTAGGACAATAGTTGGCTGCTTTTAGTTGTTTAGTATTTCTTTGAATTCTATTTTGTTTGGTAATGTTCATTATATTCCTTGACTAAAAGCATGAACCATCTCATCATTTTGGTGGGGAGTATTTTTAGTTTTTTACGCATGAATATGCTCGTTTAATTTGACCTCAATTGATATTTATGTCTTTATATTTTAGATGTGCACAGATAGATACTTAAGTTTATATAAATTGATCAACTAGACATATACATTCTATGTGGCATAGTACACGTAAGATGTTACATAGGACGTGGATTGTCACGTGGAATGTTAAGCAGACCACGTGTATTTACTTGTTCAACTTTATACAAGTTTGAGTGGTTTGTGCACACTCATAGTTGGAGGACATAAATGTCAAATGAGGTCGAGTTAAATGACACGTTTACTTATTGTGATTTATTTCTATTTTTTTTATTAAAAAAAAAACTTTCTATTAGGCGTTGATATTTATTTTTTGATCTGATTAATTTGAATTTATATCAGAGAATCTATAGGTTAAGTGATTACTATCAAAAGCGACTCTATAGTCAAAACTCGAAAAAAAAAAGTTTTCATCATCTTATTTTATGATATCAATTATCACACACACACATATATGTGTGATTTTATCTTGAATTTTGATCTCTAATATTCATTTCATAGACCATTAAGTCCCCCTACATTGTTCTATTAACAATTAAGCCACACTCAAATACTACATTGTTCAGGAAATTAAAACTCTAAGAGCTCGTTTGACTAAAAAAACAAATTATTCCGTGATTAGTTTCAATATTACTATTTCATCCTCAACGTAGAATAAAAATACCATTACAATTCCGGATAATTAATTCATGAATAAGAGATTTTACAATTTTATTTTAAATACACCTAAAATAAAATCATCTTAAACTTAATTTCGAAATTAGTTATCTCTTTTCTGTCGTATCAAACTAGCGTAACTTTCATTGTTACTTAAAATTCAAGCTAAAATCAATACCTGAGCTGGAAATCGAGCAGCAACGGAGAAGAGCGAATCATTTCCAACTCCGGCAGCATAAAACGCCGCCGTACCGGCAGGATTGAAGGCGGCGCCACCCAAAGCCTCAGCTATAACACCAAGCATTAAAAACAGGAGGAAAACAATCACAATAGTGATGGACAGAGATGCCAATCCAGGAGCAATTCCAAATGCAGATCCAATAATGTAAGTGAGAACCCCAATTGTTGAAACACAAAATATCGCAATAAATGTCATAACAAAATCAGCTACCGCTGATTTTACAACACCCATCTTCTTCTTCAACTGAATCAACGACGACGAAGAAGAAGACGGCGATTCAGATGTCAATCAATGCATTATTATGGGTATATATTAGAGAAATGGAGATTGGTTAGAATTTAGAAGTATAGTAGGTAGGAATTGGGGATTGTTGTTTTACAACTAATTAAGAATTGTTAATTGGGGAAGGTGTGCTCCACCAAATGAAAACTACTTACGTGAAGAAAACATGTTAATTTGGGAAATGATATTCAAATGTGATAACATGACTTACATCTTGTTTGGATGGTTGTTATCCATCGTATTCATCAGAACAATACAGTTACGTAACCACCATTCAAACAGACTTCAACTCAAATTTGGAACTAGATTTGTGGAGGGGCAAGGATGTTTAGCAGAAACATCATGATAAAAGTTATATTGAAAATTGTTAAACATAAGATTATAAATTGATTTAGTAATTTATAAAATTAAAAAATTGAAGTCGCAAATTCAAATGTCAGACAAATTTTTAATATATTGCATGTATATTTTAATTTATGTGTACGTCAACTCGTCATATGTTTTTGGCCACGAGAAATTATTAGAGGGTCGTGCAAGAGCACGTTGCCTAGCATATGCAAGGGATGACCAAATAATATTGGAGTATCTTATTACTTGGCCCTACTCAGTACGTGATATAAGAATAAAAGTTATCCGATAAAATATGAGATTAACTTTATTTCATATTAGATTTGAAGTATTAGTTAATTTTGAAATTATTTTATTCCACCATATATACTAAAATGATCATATTAATATCTCATATAAACAGTGGCAAATAATTATATGAAATATCCCATCCCATAAAGGCTAGCTAGGCGCCTGAGAGAAATGTACTCCATCGGTCACAATTAATGTGACATGTTCTGTTAATTTGTTCTAAAATTATATATCATACGTCTATTATTAGAAATGACTTGATTTTAAAATTCTTCTTTTTGAAATGATTTATAACTATAAAGTATTTAAAAATTAAAAAAAAATCTTTCTTTTATAAATTTCATATCAAATCAAACGATATCACACAAACTGAGACAAATTGAGTAGTGAATATGAATAGGTGGGAACTGGGCCAAGAATGACTTAGGTGTTGAACGAACCTTAAGCTTAATATATATTTCTTTCGTTTCAATCTGTTTGTCTTACTTTCTTTTTAAGTTTGTTTAAAAAAGAATATCTATTTTCTTAATTGACAATTTTTCAGTTCCAACTCTTCACATGGTATAGTTAAGATTACAAGATTAAAGGAAACTTGATTATATTCTATGTATTTTTAGTATAAAAATTACAAGATTAAAAAAATTCTGCATTTTCTTAAACTTCATGTCAACATAAAATCAGACAAACAAGTTAAAACGAAAGAGATATATAATAATGCTAAATATGGTGAGTCGGCCACCGACCTGCAAATCCCCATAATTTTGCACCGTCTGTTTCAGGTGATGTGATCCATTATGGGCGCCTACAAACTCGTTTACTATCCAATAATACCCTACTGCATTTGTCTCTACTTGAGATATTTTAGCCATCAATTTCACAAGACGTGTCCTTTCATCTTTCTCTAAAGGACCACTCATCAAAGAGTTTAATATCTCCGGTTCGAATTGTAAAATCAGTCATTTATAATTGTATCAAGATGTAATAATTGACATTAATCTGGACCTTCGCTGAACAATGCGTGAACGCAAGAAATTTTACGCATCAAACTATTGTTTTACATTGTGAGTAAGAATTGAGCTACAATAATGAGTAAATTGTTATGGGGAGCCTCATATAGGACACGAGTTTGAATCGTGAAACTGCACTAATAGATAATTGTGTTAAAATAAATAATTTATATCATATTATCTTAATATTAATTAAGATCAATAACCTTTCATAAAAACGAGATATTACACGCATCTAACTCTTCAAATAAAGCATGATATGGTAATGAGAATATAGAGTAAAAACAACAACAACCCTTTATGTGAGGAGATTCTGTTTCCACCTTCACTTATACTCAATTTCCTTTTATTTCTTGATTCTTTATACACTTTTCAAATTTATCATCATTTCAGTTCTCTTCTCAAAGTTCCTATTCTTTTTTCTTTCTTCTCTATGTTCAAAATACCTTCTTTCTTTTTTTTGTATCAATAAGTCACTTGAATTTCCAAGATTCTGCCTACCCATCAACCAAATTCACAATCTTTTTCAATAAAACTCTTTCTTTTAGTGAAAAGATTGAAACTTTGCACTCTGAGAACAAATTGAGTCAAAAATCCTATCTTTTTTCCCCCTCACTTAGTTCAAAATACCATTTTTTTTTTCAACAATAAGTCACTTGTATTTCCAAGATTCTTCTTACCCATCACTCAAAATTCATTTTTTTTCATAAAAAAATCTTTCTTTTAGTGAATAGATTGAATCTTTTTCTTGTGAGATTATTGACAAACATGTTGAAACTTGGGTTTTTAGTAGTATTAGTGTTTGTGGGGTATTGGATTGATCACAATATATGTGTTGAAGGCTTTGGAGTCAATTGGGGAACAATGGCAACACACATGTTGGAGCCTAAAATAGTTGTGCAAATGTTGAAGGACAATCGTATTAATAAAGTGAAGTTGTTTGATGCAGATAAATCCACCATGAATGCCCTTGCAGGTACTAGTCTAGTACAAGTTTGTTAACGAGTTCGGTAAACTCCAATAGCTTAATTTGATTCAGAATCTATAAACTCAAAATTCTGGCTCCGCCACTGTCTGTATGTGTAGGTACTGATATTGAAGTTATGGTTGCAATTCCCAATGATCAACTTCTTACTATGACTGATTATGATCGAGCTAAAGATTGGGTCAGACGTAATGTTACTCGTTACAATTTCAAAAATGGTGTCAACATCAAGTAAAGATTACATCTTTTTTCCTCCTTTCGTTTCCCATTCTTGTGTGCTCGAGTCAGTTTGTGTACGTTTTCACTATTTTATCGAATATCTGCTATCTCCCCTTTCTCTTTTTCTTTTTTTAGTCTCTGAAGTAGCTTGCCTGCATAATTCGACAATTAACTTCATTAACTACTAGGCTACACCGATAAATAACATTTTACCATTCATTTTTACTTGCATGATTGCAATTATATATCCTTCAAGTCAAATTACTTCATCTTTTGAGCTTAGAATCCTGTTATTAATGCTATGTTTATGAACTATCTAGTTGTTGAGTGGTTTATTTTGATATTGTTACTTTGTTCTTGTTCTATGCTACTTTTTCATGTGATCGACGTTGACATTTTATTTAGAGTCAGTGATTCAGAATGAACGTGATCTTATTATATTATCTTCTTTTTTCACTCTCCATGTGATGTGTTCCAGCTTGCTTAGAGTTCAAAAAGTAAATGCAAGACATTTGGATCTGTGCATAGAGTTGGAGTCTTTATTTTATTTTATTTGGTCCAGCACTTTATGACTCCAATGGTCCAATTTGCCTTAAATGTTGTGTCTTCAGTTTAAACCTCACTCGTGGGATTACACTAGGAATATTGTTGCTGTGTTGTTAGTTAACAAAATGTATTAAAGAAGATCAATCATTATTTGCAAGTTGAAGTATGGCCATCACTATTTGCATATGCTGAACTTCCATATTCGAAATACTTGCATATGCTGATTCGACTGAAATCATAGTTTTCGTTCAACTTATTTTAAGTGAAATTCATGTCCAAATACTCGTTTTTTCAACTTCAACCAAATATTGTCCGAACGCCTTTCTGAGTCTCATGCATTTTACTCTGTCTGCAGATATGTTGCAGTTGGTAATGAACCTTTTTTGACAGCTTACAACAACTCCTTTGTGAACTTAACCTTCCCAGCTCTACGAAACATCCAAAATGCACTGAACGAAGCCGGAGTTGGAGACTCCATAAAAGCAACTGTACCGCTAAATGCGGATGTCTATTTCTCACCAGAGTCTAATCCTGTACCTTCTGCTGGTAGATTCCGAACCGACATTGCTGAACTAATGACACAGATTGTTGAATTCATGAGCAAGAATCAAGCACCCTTTACAGTAAACATTTACCCCTTTCTTAGCCTTTATGCCAATGAACATTTCCCAATGGACTTTGCTTTCTTTGATGGTACTCCCAACCCTGTTCTTGATAATGGGGTTGAGTACACCAATGTATTCGACGCCAACTTTGATACCCTGTACTCAGCCTTAAAAGCAGTTGGTTACGGGAACATGGCCATCCTAGTCGGAGAAGTCGGTTGGCCTACGGATGGGGACAAGAATGCTAACTTAAACAACGCGTATCGGTTCTACAAAGGACTATTCGCAAAACTTGCATCCAACAGAGGTAGGTTATTTCTCTCAATTTTTTAGAGGCGTGATACATAAACAAACACTCAAACTTGGCCTCAGCCGGCAAGTAAGCACACCTCAACTTGGTATCAACTGGCAACTAAACACTCTAACTCGTCCCTTCGAAGCTAACATGACACATAAAATTTGAAGGTGTCTAGATGATTATTTTACAAGTTGGAGTGTTCAACTGACACAATGGTGGAGACGAGTTGAGGTGTCTAGATGTGCATACTCAAAGTTTGAGTGTTTACTTGCCAACCGTGGCCAAGTTTGAGCGTATGCTTATGTATTATACCTATTTCATACTCTTTTTATATAGTGGATTGCTCATCAACGTTAAATTATTGTGTCTCTTTTGTTGTCTGATTTATCGTCTTTCATGACACCGGATTATTTTGATCTTAACAGGAACACCCCTTAGGCCGGGATACATTGAAGTATACTTATTTGGTCTCATTGATGAGGATGCAAAAAGCATTGCTCCTGGTAATTTCGAGCGACACTGGGGAATTTTTCGATACGATGGACAACCAAAGTTTCCTATGGACATTTCTGGACAAGGACAAGATAAACATCTTGTTGCTGCTAAAAATGTGCAATATCTACTCAACAGATGGTGTATGTTAAATCCAAATGCTAAAGATTTGAGCAAACTTGCTAACAACATTGACTATGCTTGTACATTTTCAGATTGTACATCATTAGGATATGGTTCTTCTTGCAATAATTTGGATGCTATTGGAAATGCATCATATGCATTTAATATGTATTATCAAGTTCAAAATCAATTGGATTTGAGTTGTGATTTTGAAGGACTTGCAATGGTGACTAACAAGAATTTATCTCAAGGGACTTGTAATTTTATTATTCAGACAGGGAAATATTCTTTTTCTCACAAGGTTTTGCCTGGGATTGTTGTATTGTTAAGTGGCTTCACATTTCTTTTATTGTAGATATATGTGTGTATAGAATATAGATAAGTTTACAAATGTGTTGTTTTTGATACATTTATTTGAGGGATTGTATTTAAAGATTATTATTATTATTGAGTATTTCACACTTCAATAAAAGTTCACATGATTTGTGTTTCGACTCTATAAAGCGAAATTTCGCCCATTGTTGTACTATCAGGACAAAAAAGGCCTTCAACGTTACCTAAGGGTTCAAAATACTCCTCTACCTTGACGGCATTACAATTTGGAAAAACACTCTAGCATGTTTTTCACCTTTTATCGCGCGATAGTATAATGTTGGGGGAATTTTAAAAGTCTTGTGGAAGTAAGAGAAAGATAGATTTATAATTATAACATTTCACATGACATGCTATTTTTATCGCGATAGTGTATGTTGACACCCAATTTTGACCGTCCCCGATGCGAATTAATTTTCGAGCTTCTTTAATTTCCAACGATTTGAAACAATTAACTTTAAAAAATTCAAAACGATTTTTAAAGCTTTTTAAATAACCTTATCAATTTTATAATTTGTGAATAATAAATATGCTTTATACAATTATGCATATAATTAGTATGTTTTATAAATATTTCAAAATCATCTCAAAAGATTTTGCATTTTTAAGTTAAATATGTTACTACTTTAGTTTAGTTTAAATTGTAATTATTGCGGAGTTAATTAGCGCATAATTAGTTTAGCCATCGTTATATTTAATTAAATTATTTTATTTCGTTAGGATTAAGAAGCTCATTAATTAATTTCTTATTAATTCGTTTTATTTAACTTTTAGCCGAATTCACCAACTAAATTAATTTGGCTAATTTACTAATTCTAATTGGCTATAGTTGCAATCTATTAGGCCAATTTGTCAATTCAAAAATCTAACCCAGCCCATCTTTTTCTCAACCCAATCCCTTCTCCTGACCCGGCCCACCCACTTCTTCTTGCTGAAAGGAGAACCAGCAGCGTTTCTTTCACAGAAGCAGTAACGATTCTAAGCAGCAGCAACACGATGACGAGACGGCATCAACGCAAATTCAAGCAGCGTCCTC
>JAJONR010005805.1:0-63892 GCA_029582245.1 Solanum etuberosum | reverse complement strand
TTTTTTTTTTTTTTTTTTTTTTTTTTTTTTTTGCAAAAAGAATGGCACCCTTTATACTTGGGAACGTTTTTCACTTTAAACTTCACATTTTGTCGTTGATGATATGCTCTTAGTCATATAAATGTCATGGGACGTGCCCCATCAAACATCGCCAAATAAAATGAAATTGAGGGAATATCTATTTCGAATTTCCATTATCCAGTTCAATTGTTGAATTCTGCATTCTGTACCTTTTCACAGATTGCTGATAGGGTCTGTGTGAAGCGCACTGTTGCTGAGCCAAGATATGCTTGGGGCGGTGAAACACATCATAGTGTCGGAAAAATAATTGATATAGAGGCTGACGGTCTGTTGATCATAGAAATTCCCAATCGGCCCATCCCGTGGCAGGCAGATCCTTCGGACATGGAGAAGGTGGAAGATTTCAAGGTAATACATGAAATTGATCAATATTTTGTTCTTTAATGAGGATACTAGATGCGGGTGTTGGTGATTAGGAAATTCCATTCTTGTTTGGGGGTTGGGGAGATGAGACCATGAGAATGGAAGAAAAAGGATCAAGTTGTGGGATGTACTGTAGGTGTAGATAGTGTTCTCAATAATTTTTCTGTTCTCTGCCATTAACAGGTAGGTGACTGGGTAAGAGTAAAAGCTTCAGTTCCCTCACCCAAATATGGTTGGGAGGACATCACAAGGAATAGCGTAGGTATAATCCACAGTTTGGAAGAAGATGGTGATGTTGGCATTGCTTTTTGCTTCCGTAGCAAGCCTTTCTCTTGTTCAGTGACAGATGTGGAGAAGGTGCCGCCTTTCGAAGTTGGACAGGAAATTCATGTTCTGCCATCTGTTTCTCAGCCTAGACTTGGATGGTCCAATGAGACACCAGCAACGGTTGGGAAGATTGCGAGAATCGACATGGATGGTGCTCTAAATGTAAGCTTGCACTGCCTGTCTCATTGTAAATTTGTTGGAGAGCATCTATTGACCTTATTATTTAGCATAAAATCTAGTGAACTTTGAACTGACTTCCAATTCTTTAGTTTATAATTTTAATGAATTGCTGACCTTTGATGCTTTCTAGGTTAGGGTTGCTGGGAGAGACAGTTTATGGAAGGTTTCTCCTGGAGATGCAGAAAGACTTTCAGGATTTGATGTAGGTGATTGGGTACGTTCAAAACCAAGCCTGGGAACTAGACCCAGTTATGATTGGTACAGCATAGGCAAAGAAAGTTTAGCAGTTGTACATAGTGTTCAAGACACTGGTTATTTAGAGCTTGCATGCTGTTTCCGCAAAGGACGCCTAATGACTCATTACACTGACATTGAAAAGGTTTCTGGATTTCGAATTGGGCAGCATGTTAGATTTAGGTCTGGTCTGGTAGAACCAAGATGGGGCTGGAGAGGCACTAATCCAGATTCTCGAGGTGTTATAACTGGCGTTAATGCTGATGGAGAAGTTAGGGTTGCATTTTTCGGTTTGCAATGTCTCTGGAAAGGAGATCCTGCAGATCTCGAGATAGAGCCAACATTTGAAGTCGCAGAGTGGGTCAAGTTGAGAGAGATTGCAAGTGGTTGGAAATCTGTAGGGCCAGGTAGCATTGGAGTTGTGCAAGGAATGAGTTATGAAGGCGATAAGTGGGATGGAAATGTTTTCGTCGCTTTTTGTGGAGAGCAGGACCAGTGGACGGGATATTGCAGCCATCTTGAGAAAGTAAACAAACTCTTAGTTGGTCAGCGTGTTAGAGTTAGGAACTCTGTGAAGCAGCCAAGATTTGGTTGGTCAGGTCATAGTCATGCAAGTGTCGGAACTATATCAGCAATTGATGCAGATGGCAAACTAAGAATCTACACACCAGCGGGGTCAAAATCTTGGATGCTTGATCCTTCAGAAGTTGACCTTGTGGAAGAAAAGAAAATCCAAGTTGGTGACTGGGTCAGGGTTAGGGAGAACATGTCTAACCCAACACACCAGTGGGGGGATGTCTCTCATTCAAGTATTGGGGTAGTGCACCGCATAGAAGATGGAGATCTTTGGGTTGCATTCTGCTTTTTGGATAGGCTATGGCTCTGCAAGGCCTTGGAAATGGAAAGAATTAGAGCATTTAAAATTGGGGATAAGGTGAAGATCAGAGATGGGCTGGTGGCACCTCGGTGGGGATGGGGGATGGAGACTCATGCGAGTAGAGGTGAGGTGGTTGGAGTAGATGCTAATGGGAAGCTACGAATCAAGTTTCAATGGAGAGAAGGGCGTCCATGGATTGGAGACCCTGCTGATATTGTCCTTCATGAGCACGATGATCAATGAAAGGTTTGTCGTTATTATGGTTCCTCCGTTCATTAGATAACGGGCAGGGCAAGCCAAGGGCTTCTTTAATTTATAAGAGAGGCAGTCCATGTGCTGTCTTTGCTAATGGCGTTATAGGCTGACCCAGTGCAGTCGACAGCCATGAAAACAGATGTATACAGAGTAGCTGTGATGACAGAGAGATGGATAAAAGGTTAAAAGGGTGTTGGGGTTGATTTAGTGTCATTGCTGAAGTTCAACCTCAGATGTGTAGTCAACGATGCTGCCTGCGTTGGGGATTTTTTCTGCATATGTTTCGTTTTAGCTGCGTTAACAGAAATATGCTTGATTTCTATTCTGTACAAATCAAAAGTAATTTTTGAGTTCATAGCTTTGAAACATAGTTCACTTACACTAGACTCGAACATTTCTCTCCTATATCTGTGTCATTTAGAAGATGCTGAGGCCACTGCTCATATTTTTGTAAAATGTTATTTAACCGTTTGAATAGAAAAGCATGTGAATTTATTGTCTTTCCCTTTGTGTTGGTGAAATATAATTGGATTTCAAAGAATCTTTCCTTAATATTCTGAGTATTATGAAATATTTGTCCAAATCTGGGAATAGAAAAGGATAAAAAGAAAGATTTAACACCTAAATTATAGAGGTAGAAAATATATGTCAACTTTTTCCAAAACTCCCAACTTATCATTTGGAATCCAAATTATTTGTTCTACGACTATTGTGGAAGTTTTCATGGCATAAAAGCTAAATAAATTCGATATCTAACTATAAATTCCTTAAACCAATGTTCAAGTTTATACTTCAAGATCAGACTATCAAACCTTTAATCAATATCAGACTTCATAAACTCAGCATCTAGATTGAGAACATTTGGAGTACATAACACTCTATTTCAATCTAGAGGAGTTCTACGATTTTAAACATTCATTTCTGTTTTAACATCAGATATTGCAGTTTGTGTGCAACATTTGTTTCAACTGTTTCCAAGTGCAAAATTTGTGTTACAACTCTTACCACTGCTAGGCAGATACCAAGCCTGAGAGCTTCAGAAAGAAATTGCTAAAAAAATATATTGAGATCCACATATTGGTACATCACTACGAACGAATAAAAGGCAGCTTGACAACTACAGCAAAGAGCAAGGGATTCCACTAACAAAGAACCTACTGAATTATTCATCATAAATCATTATTAATGATGTCCCGCATCATTTGTATCGGGATGAGCCCTTCAGTTCTGATAGCATCCTTACTTGAATCTGGACTTATGAAATACAATGTAGGTAGTCCACGAACCTGAGAGGAGATTATTTCAGTTGTAACAGTCACCTTTGCAAATTCTTGAAAGACAATAGCATGCACTTATGAAATATGTGATGAAAGCAAGGAATTCTGATAATGATAAGTATACTCACGACTCACGAATGACAAGAGAGAAAACAGAACTCTCTTCAAAAATGTTAATAGTATTGAAAGAGGAACAAATTTTGAATCAAGGCAGAATGATGGTAAGAGGTTGTACCTGCATGTCACGTGCAAATTCGTATTCGTCATCTGTGTCCACTTTCACAATAAGTGCATTGTTTTCATACTCCACAGCAAGCTGTCAGATGAAATTGGAACAATTTTGACGTTAGCAAAGATAACCAACAGTGCATAGCAAGATATAACTAAACTCCAAGCAGACTACTTCAAACGAAACTTGACTTACTGATTTTGAGGAGGATTTTTGTGTGTGGGTGGGGGTAAGTGGAATATATTTCATAATAAATACACCAAGATTGTGCCAAAAAGTATTTATAGTTGGTTGTGTCTCGTTTTTACAATCATCCAACTTACTAGCCCAAATATACATGCATAAGGTGAGACTCTCTTTACACCAAAAGACAAAAGTATACTTCTAATTTTACAAAACAATCTCCTTCTCTTTTCAAAGATATCAGCTATACTTGAATTAGACTGTAGGATCTCCAATCTTGCAATCACACTAAGAGAGGGGAACTTACTCCTTATGCCTATCCAAGAAAAATAAACTTATAAAGGCCTAGAAGTAATACAATCCTTTGATTATGATTGTCGATTTGTGACATGCAATTTATGATAGACAAATTCCGTTAGGACATTACACATTTTAACTATAGAAAGATCAATGTCAATCTTTTCTCCAAATACTAGAATAGGTAAAAGTTACTAGACGGCAGACTTTAACTTCATTATTCATAGCTTCTCAATTTACTTAAAACTTATCAATTACAAACTTTTACTTTTAAAGTTTTTGCAAAAAAATAGTTGCTCTTCAGCTAATAGTACTCCTTCACCACATAGCAGCACTAATCCATTTAAGACAAACTCTCAGCTTATTAACCACTCCGCATATTGACACTGAATAATGGACGATCTGTGCCACCATTAATGTGACATTGTTGAATAAGCAACTAGGAAAATTGAAAATCACGAAACTCTCCATATCCACTCTGTCTACTTATATCCATTTCTCACAGGAACAATAAACACGGAGGAAAAGGTCAACACAAGTTTTTTCTCCAAGCAAGTGAGTTACAGAAGATTGAGGATAAAACAACCATGTGAGTATCATAATCACCTGAGATTTATCCCTATCTTTTCAACAATTGAATGTAGGCCCTCAGAGTTGCTATATCTTCAAATACACCATAGCAATGAGCATAAGGTTTCCCTAGAGTTTAAAAGGATTATCCCACCAATGATTGACGAATCGTGCTTTATTCATAGAGTTATCAGGTCTAACACATTATATCATTCACGTTGATAGAAAATTTCCACTCCCAACTTCAATATTTTTTCCGCAACATTAGAAATTCAGGGATAATGGGCCCACCCCTCTACCCTTCTCTAGGTTTTCTCCTCACATATAGCAACAGTGATTTTAAGCATTTAAAACAATTTCTGACCATTACTGGAGCAAAAAGATACCCCCACACCCAATATGTAAGCTTCACAAACATAGCATGTCCTAAACCCAGATATACAAGAAGTTGCATAGGTTGGCGGACTGCTAAAAAATAATCAAACTATGATGGAATACTCTAATTTTATAGCCAACCCCAACTAATTAAGAATTGGAGCTAGAAGATGGAGTCATTATCAAACCAAATGGTTCTGCAAACCGGAAAATTGACCAATGCAAATAACCAACTTGATTCGAACCACGGTACGAATCCTCTAGAGCATTCATCCAACAATCCCAACTTTGAACAACATTAAACCATCAATAGCAGATCAAAGAAATGCTCAAGACATTTTCGTGTAAAATCCAAACTTACCATTTCAAGTTCTTGCGCCATCAAAATACAAGGACCACACCATGTGGCATAGAAATCAATAATCAGTGGCACATTCCTTTCTCCCTTTATCAGTTCTTGAATCTCTTTGGCAGACAATTTCTTCTGCAATCCCATATAATTAGGGAAAAATGAATTGGAATTAGCAGAACCTTGCATAGCGCGCTCATTAGAAACAAAACCACACTTGAACAAAAAATATAACAGATGAATTCCTCTCTGATTCCTTTTTGCTCTTGTTTAACCACTGTTCCAGTTTCAGCAACAAACAAAGCTTATCCACAACATAAATTTCCAAATTGATATGAATTTTACTAAAGGTTCCCAGCAGATAAAAAAACCCAATAGCCAAAATTCGTCAAGAAGATTACTACTACACCGGTGAAAAGTTTTGTTGCACTAGGCTTAAATCTCCTTTTAAGAGAGCCAGATATCTGTGCCTCATTTTGTTTTTCCATTGTAATTGTAATTTCACCAACACATACTTCCAACTTACCAAATTGATTCGAACTTTCTAAAGGTTCCTAACAGACGATCAAAATCCAATAGCCGAAATTCGGAAAAATTAAACTAAAATTGAGAAACTAACTGAAATTGAACAACCAACAACAAAGAATCGGAACATACCACAAGATAATCCTCCCTGACATATTTTCCTACAGCTCGCGGTTTGCAAATGGATTTTCTGGACAGTGTTTGGGTTAAAGATAGTGTGGAAGTTGGAGGAGTGTGTGAGAAGAGTGAATAATTGAGGTGATGGGGAAGTTTGGAGGAGAAGTAAGAAGGTGAAGTACGGAGCCCCGGAGGGTGAAAGGCGAGATTGGCAGCTTGCATTCTTATAGCTTTATCTGCTCTGCCGGAGTGACACACACTGTTTGGGGTTTAAGGAGCAAAGAGATAGCCAAAATTCCTATAGGGGGGAAAAGATAAGGTTAAATACGAAATGGAAATACAAGATGAAGGGCATTTTGGGTATTTTTAATTTCAAATTTCTGCGTCATTTTATATTTGTTTAAATTAAAATCACACAATTTAAAAGTATTCTTTATTTTATTAAACATTTTATGTTTAGCCAACAATGAAGAGATAATGAGATTAAACTGGATTGTGATGCCTATAAACAAAGACTAGCTATTATAAGCATCTTTTATCATTAAGAAAATGAATCGAAGCATCTAAATTTACTATTTCAGTTCGACAATTCAGATGTACCAAATTATGATAAATAGCTGGTTTTAGAATTTAAGATTGAGACATGATACAGTTGATATATGGTGGATTAATTTTACTCCTCTTTATCTATTTTTTTCATATATGATTGATAAAGGGAGAAGTGATATAAAAAGTCCTCCAACATACAATCAGCAAGAAAATGGAAATAGAAGTTAATTATTAGTAATCTAAATAAAATGTCCTCCATAATTAGGTAGCGGCTGGGTCAAGAAGGATATCATCAAATTAAAAGATGATAAACAAGGTTATTTCTATTTCCACAGCTAGCTAGAGTAGTATTATTATTTTCTAGCTCATGATGAACTTCTTCCAATTCTCAATGAAGAGTCAACTGATCCTTTGGTAATACTAGCAAAGAGCTTAGCAATCTCAAGCTGAGTGTTGGCAATGATCTCAGTTCTCTTAAGATCCATTTCTCCTCTTTTGGCCTCAGATTCTGCTCTCATTCTCTCGATGTCTCTCATCGTCTCCATTCGTGCTTGCTCTGACCTTACCACTACTTCAGCTAGCAAACGTATGCTCTCTCCGATCTCCCACCCTTCCACAGCCCTCTTTCGCTTATTCTTTGATCTCAATTTCGACTTGCTCTTGTTGTCGCTGTACAGTGCTGGCGTGCTGCTGCTATTTGTAGCCGTTGCGTTTTTCTGATCTGGTGCTGCTGCATTGTCCGATAATTTGGCGTCCATTAATATGTCTTCCTGGTGACACAAGTAGGCAACTTTAGTTTCATGCTGATAGTGTACAATTTATAAAGCTGCAATTTTTTTTTTGTTTTTTTTTTCCCACTCGGTGTCCGTAGCTCGCATTGGAGTGCACTATGATCCATTCAGGGATCGCCTTTGAGGGCTCATACTAATTCAAATTATATCAGGTAACTCTTAACACTCCCTATAGAAGTCAACTTATTAATGCCAATTATGCCATGATTCGAATATAAGAGTTCTAATTAAAAACTTAACATATTATTATGTGGAATATGTTTTTTTCACTATTAACGTTTGTTCATTAGTATATAGTTTTATATGTAAAGTATATATTATTGTAGAAAAAATAATAACTTATATTTGTCATTTATTTTATTTATAGAGTTATTTGCATTCATGTTTGTTATTTTAGTCCATAAAATATTTTTATTTATCTCATCGCATACCAATCGATATTTCATAGTCCAATCCCTGAGTGAGCTCTCTTACCTATTATGCAAAAATATCATTTAAACCATACGCTTAATCTCTTTTCTTATACAATTATTTCAACTACTAACCGATTATATTTTAATAAAAAAATAAATCAACTCAATTACATATTCGATTGTCTGTTGAATTTACATATAAAATGGGTAAATGAAAATCAGAACAAATAGGAAAGATCATAATTATTTGAACTTAAAATTGAAAATAGTGAAGAACGAAAGTTGGTTAAAATTATTTTAAAAATTGAAACAATCAAATTAAGCAAATATATACTCGACTAACCTTTATTCCTCTGTCAAGACCATTAGAACCATGCGAATTCTGATCACCATTCCCAATAGGCAAAGCCGGCGACGGCGGGAGCGGAGGAGGAGGAGGAGGAAGAGTAGCCGGAGGTGGAGGTAGTACTATTGGCGGCTGCGGTGGTGGTTCGACGGCGTCAATCACACAATTAGTATTAGGCGGCGGAAGCGGCGGCGAAATTAGCGAAGAGGAAGCCGCCGACGCATTATTTCCACGTAACAAAAGGTCAAGGCGAGGATAGAGCGGCCAGGAAGAAGCATCGGCGGCGGTTGCGGATTCCGATCGGTACCTCTTCTTCATAGATTCAATTTTGTTCTTACACTGCGTCTGAGTTTTTGGGGATTTTGTTGAATTGACACGCGCCGACACGTGCTTGGCCACATCCTCCCAATCCTGTCCCTTGAGCTTAGCTCTGTTACGGAGTATCCATTTAGCTTCATACGCTTCGAGAAGACACGAAACTGCTCCTTCACTCCATTCATCCCTCCTCAGTCTATCACTGTTTCCAGTGGCAACATGGTAATTTTGCGGCGGCTTAATCCTCGGTGAGAATTCATCTTTGTTAGAAATTTCATGATTTTGATGATGATGATGATTTCCAGATTCTTTATCCATTAGTATAAACTAGCTAATAATCCTCTTTCATTTCCAATGAGTTTTACTTAGCCGCTAGCAATATTTGAGACCTGTAAGAAAAAGACATAGGGAGGGAGAAGGGATTAGTGGTAGAAAGAAGGGGAGGGGGAAATGATGGAGGTCAAGCCACTAGAATTAAAGGGAGAAAAAGGTGAAACAATAGCTAATTAATTAGAGTGGGTTTTAGAGACCGTTTTGATTTAGCTAATTGAAAGTTATTTATTGCTTATTATAATCATCACGTTCAAAAATAGTACTCCGTCCCATTTTATGTGATTTTTTTTTTTAGTTCGTTCCAAAAAAGAATGTCACCTTATGATAGAATGTATGTGTCCACTAGTGATTACTGGATCAAGTCCTGTGACAGAATATCAATGCAGAAAGTAAGTGAAACAAAGTAAAACAGACACAATATTTTTTATGTGGAAACCCCCTTGCTCGAGGGAGGAGAAAACCACGACATGTACTCACAAGATTTATAACCAAACTCCATTCATTCAAAACGGAGCAAAGATTCAGATTACAAACTTTTATAACCTAGGAATTAAAACTCATTAATCACTTCCCCCTTACTGTAGTAACTCTACTACCAGTAACAACTAAGCAATAACTCTATTGCCCACTAAACCAACTAGCTCTAGTCGATCTAGACTTTTTCAGAACACAACGTAGCTAACTTTAACTAATCTTTGTTGTGTTCTGATATGAAACACTGATCTACTTCCTTTATAGCTTAGGAATAGATCTTACGAGATTTCTCATTGAAAATACAAGTTCTAGCAACAACTAAGACCAAAGACAACTCTATCAAATCCTGCGGCTGTTCTTGAGCAATATTTCGTTGAGAGAAACTTTTTCTTTTTGAGAATTCTATTTTGCAAAAACTTGCTCTGTGATATGTGTAGATGGATAGATTATAGGATGAGCACAAAAATGCAACACAATTTCATTGGCTAAGGACCTGCTGTGCAATGGGAGTCGCGCACCAACTACATCAGGTTTTGCAGGTTTTTGGTCAGCTGTAATCTTTTCCTGTACGGGGCTCACAGTTTCGCCTGAGGTTCGGTCCAAAGTTTGCTCAATCATCAAAACTTTAGATCAACATCAAAATAACACCTTACTATTACTAGAAACAATTTAACTTTGAATTTCTCATTTTACCCTTAATAAAGTGATTTATAACCACCAAATATGTAAAAGATTGTTTTAAACCACAAATTTCAAAAAGTCTTTTTTTTTTCTTAAATACTATGTTAAGTCAAAGGGTGTTACATAAAATGAAACATACTTATTAGATGTTAAAATTGATTATATGAGTAAGTGAGATATATGTCTGGATTGGAAGTAATACTAATTACTGAAATAGATAACAATGGTTGGTAAAAAGATGTTGATAAACAGTCTTATATAAAAAATAATTTACGAGAAACATAAATTTAAAAATACTTTCACATAGAAAAAGAAAAGAACGAATAACGAAAAAAAAATAAAAAAGATAATTAACAGTTATGTTTTAGGAAGAGCACATTAGTTGAAGAATGAATCGATAGTCATTATTTGCTTATATAAACTTGCTCTCCTCATGAGCTAGTTCAGGTGTCGTATCTTTACAAGCTATCATATTCAGATTTATAAGCTTTTGGAGTTAAGTAATCTCAAGTACCATATCTTTACGAAGAGTATTACAAAAGATATAAATAAGAGTTGTTTAGATGGTAAGCATGGCTTTAAATCACTAAAAAAAAAAAAAAAAAGGTCATGGAGTGGCCTAGTAAGAGGAGAGAAAGTTTCAAAAGGTTGTCAACTTTAGGATTCTTGTGCATTAAGGAGAATCATGGAATTTCATAGTGACATAAGAAAATCTTGTTATTGGATTGATTAAAGATATTGAACCACTTTCATTTCATATCGCAATACCCGAATCAAGCTTTCATTCGACACCTGTGACTGTGTAAACATTTTTAATGGACGCGGCATATCTTAATCATCCTATTTAATTACTTTTTAATACTTAACTATTTCCTAAGAATCTTACTAATCACTATAACTACACTTTACATAGGCGGAAAGAGAAAAAGATAGATACAATACCATTATACCAATGTGCTTTCTACTTGAATACATATTTAATACTCCCTCCGTTACATTTTATGTAACACTTTTTTTCTTTTTAATCTGTCATCTTATTATAATTAAAAATATAATTTTAAAATTTTCTTTTTATATTTTATATGAAATAATTTATAGTCACACAAATATGTGAGGATTATTTTAGATCACCCGTTTTAAAAATCTTTTTTAAAAAAAAAAATATTATTTCACGTCAAAAGATGTCATATAAAATGAAATAGAGGGAGTAGATAGTTTGGTAGTAATTGGAAAAAAATAGGGATGGAAATACTTGCCACATGTATTGAGAGATGGAAAATGGAGGAAAAGGGCAAGACATAGTGCCCAACGAAACGATAGGGGAAATGTTGTTAACTTTGTCAAATGAGTTAATGATGGTATTGGGCATATATCTTTTGGCTGTTAGCGTTGATATGAAGCCAACCATGACATCCACCGATTAATTGGTGGTCAGTCACGTGGGACTGTCACCCACTTCATTTTATCAAACATCATCCCGTGCTATATTGATTAAAAAAAAAAAAACTCTTCATTTTTAATTAAGATTAAATTATTATTTTTCAAAATAAAAAAATAACTATTTTAAAAAGTATTTTTCTTTTTAATAAGTTTTACAGCATGAATTTAAGATAATTGGACCAAGAGATGGAGTAAAACTAATAGAATCTTTTTATCCTTAACGAGCGGTATTGTGTTTGAATTTTTAGAAATTAAAAAAATTCTGATAGGGAGTGTTTTGTTTTTGACGGACTTTATGTGATGTAAATTTTTTCAGAATAAAATGAGAATGACTTTCATGGTGAACAAGATAAGAAAAGTGAGATTGAGATGGTTAGTAGATGTGAATACAAGATGTACAAATGCCCCTGTGAGGAAACGTGAGAGGTTGGCTATGTGGGTTTGGGTTTGAAGTTTGGAGAGAGGTAAGTAATTAAACAAGATATAATACACTTGTAGCTTACTGAGGACATGATCATAGAAGGATGTAAAGGTTAAGGATTAGGATAGAAGGTTAGTTGGTAATCAAGAATTATGTAGTTTCTCTTTTCAGTATTATTATTATTATTACGTCTTTATATTTATTATTATGTATTGTTTCCTTCGCTTCGATTACCATATTACATGTTGTTCCTTCACTTTGATTACCGTATTATTTGTTGTTGTTACTGTTCACTTCTCCTTTATTTTTAGTACGATTTCTTCAATACCATATTTCCTTTCCATACTTGTTTTTAATATGTTTTACTTGAGCCGGGTTCTATCACTCTTTCCATATCTATTTGTGGAACTACATCACTACACCGAGCATGTTATTATTGTTGTATATGATGAGAATTCAAATTAATGAAATTAGTGTATATAACATACGAAATAATAATACCAAAAAAATATTGAACCAGTAAAATAACCAAGTACCGAATATAACCTGTCGTTGTTTTTCTTTTTAAATTTTTTTGTGAAATGAGATATCTCACTTTATAGTATTGGAGTATCAATGAGCACTTGACAAAGCATATTATCATCCACTTAAGAGATGCAAAGATTTATTAACTTTGCAATAGCATTGTTAACTATTTCAGATAGGTGCCGTTTAGATTTAAAATTAACTGTTGAAAAGTATAGTTATTTTTTCTACCTTCAATATTGTTATGGCAAAGATGAAAATATACAGCATAAACCAAACAAAAAACACTGTAAACTGAACTGCTACAGTGATATTAAAAAAAGAAAGTTGGTATCCAATGCACTAATCTCTGAGAAAACTTTTGATATCCTTTTTTCTTTTCTTTTTTGTTTTATAAGTTTTTTTTATGATGGATTTTCTCTTGTTTTGCCCACTAGAGAATGCGCTATCGTCATTCCAACTTATTAGCTGCTCACTTTTAGGCTTTTCCATTCACCTTTTCCCCTATTCTCCACATATATTGCCGACTTTTCACGTACACGTGAGGACTGACAATCAACCCAAAGATATTATGTGGGCGGAGGAGATCTTTTCTCCATCAAAAGCTTGCCTTATTATAGTGCTTGTCTGATTAGGTTTATAGTCTGGACAAAAGAGTAGAAGAAACTAAAATGAAGTTTTGATAAGTTGGAAAGGGGAGGGAGTCAAAGTCTTCCCTTACCTAAAAACATGTTAATCTATGAATAAGAAAGAGAATCATCATCTACCTGAGTAGGTGATCAAGCACGGAGGACTGTCAAGTAAGGGTTACTTGGATGGTATCTAAACCCATGCCTTACACTACAGTTAGTCCTTACGTAGCGTAAAATAATCAAAACTGGAGGAAGCTATTATGTGGAGGGGATCTTTACTCAATTAGTCTAGCGTCAAAAACTAGTATAGCAAACTCATTACTCATTTCAATAGGACTTTTTTGCACCTGAATCAGAAAACAGAAACAAATAGAGGAAAGTCTTGATGCTTCTGCTGAACTCCTTTTTAGCAAGAGGATTGAGAGATAATAACTTGTAAAATTACTCAAATAACATGCAAAAGCAGACACGGCTCCAACATTAGATGCACCAAAGAGCATTTCTTCAAGGTTACAAGGTATAGATACATTTCAAATTGCCTCTGTAGCTGAAAGTGTTCAACAGAAAATTGTGAATAATCTGCAAAATATGTGTGAATTGTATAGAAAACTAGTCCCAGATATAACAGTACTGAGTCTACATACAACTTACCCATGTGTACACTTATCATGTCAAATCAGTTTTGTGTCAATATAGAACTGTCTCTTGTTATGTATGTGTTAAGTCTGTAGAATGAACTGGAAAGCCAGACCAGTGTGAACTCAAATGGAAGGGAAAGGTATAGGGATGTTCATCCAACAACACTCACACTCCATCTCTCTCGTACAGCAAACAAGAAAAGGATTGCTAAGAAGGAACAACAAGTGGGGTTTAGTTGTTAAAAATGCAGAAACCAACCAAATCTAACCACAATATATGCAAACATGATGAATCAGCTCAGGTGTCCTTGAATTAATCAAAGTTGGTATGAGATTACTCAACTACAGCCTGGTAGCAGGACAATAAGGCAGAACAAATCAAATCAACCACACTTTTTTTTTGGATCAAGTTCTTGACAAATCAACTCATATACTTATTCGTTAATTAGTCTAGTTGGTATGTGATTAAGCATTTGTAAAGCAGTAGCATTGGTCACCAGAATTCTCTTCCTTCGGGCATCCTCTGACTCAACCAGTTTAGATTCTCAGAATTGAATGTTGTACTATGATAATTGATATCATAGAGGCTTTCTTGAGTATGCGGCATTCTTTTATAAGGTGGGCTTTCTTGGGTAAGCAGCATTCAGGAGTCATTATCGAGCAACACTGTCTCCTTGCCTTTTCACCTTCTATTTCCCTCTTGTCCCCTTCTAAACCTTATAAATCTTTGTTGTACCATATACAATTACACATGAAAAAGAATCTAAAAATAGCCCGCGCAAGTCAGCCTTTTATGCTTTAAATTCATATTTATAATTGAAACATATGTTTTTGGAATATGTATGAGATGGAAACGATATAGTGAGAGTACTACAGGTGCCTTCGCAAGAGAGAAATCTGATATCCCGTGTTCTTCTCTTCAGCATTCAGGAGTCATCCTACAATTGGCTTATAAAGGTTAAATAACCACTTTTCATAGGATTAGTATTCTTCTATGATTCTTAATGTTTCTCCAACTACAATTCATATCATTCCAAAATTTTAAGGTTTTACCACATTTTTTTCTAATTTCCTCAGTTGTATTTATAGCCCTTAGTACCTCGCTGACAACATTTTGAGCAGGACCCTCACACATGGAGATTGTAGCATGTGCTACAGCCACATCGTGGGCTGCACAAGCACAACCCCCACAGTACTGGAAGGCTAATGCTCTGCAGCATCACCGTCACAGGCTTAGCCATTCCTTGCAGCAGCGACCGAGGGGAGGTTCTATGCATGTATGCATCTAACAGGATGGTCCTGCTACAACTACATGCATCTAACTTCCCTCCATCCCATAAGGTTATGTTTTATTCATCTGAAAGCACCAAACTAATTGAAGGGAAAAAATTGAAAATCGACAAATTTTACAACTAACTACTTTGAAATAAGCATGACCTCGCATTTGAAAAGCTAAAGAGAAGAGGAAGTTGTTGGGTATAGACATGTAGATGTAGAGCCTATGAATCTAATGTATTTTGTGCTGTGCATAATAAATCATGAGTTAAAACTATTAAAGTTACACATCGATGAACCGACAAACTACTGTAAGTTATGAAGGATAGTGAAATGGCACACATAAAGAGTGGGCAAACCATCTTGTATGTACAACTATTCAGGTCCTACTCTCTGGGTTTTCACCCATGGGCAATAACTACATCATCAAACAGGTAATGCAATGGCCCTTTTAACAATATCTAGCCACTGCAATACATTTCTGAATAGTCTGTTAATACAAATTCTTAAGAAACACCTAAAATCTGTACGAAATGTTGCATCCACAAATTAGAAACAGGAAAAGCGAGGATTTAAATCAAGTGGTTATTCAATTTGTTTTAGTTAGTATTTAATCCAAACTAATTCTTAAAACCACATTAACGCATTTTCACACCCCATTCACTGTTATAATACCACAAAGAGTACAAACACAAAATCTAAACGAACAGTATCTATACAAGCATAACCAAAAAGATATATTTGACATACTCATAACGAGTGGTTTGATAAGTAGTCCATATGCTCCTCTTGAAACGTACAAGAACTCACATCAAGTATCTTCAACAACGCCATTGCCTTGCTCCTCCCTTTATCCGTTCCATTTTCTGCCACTTCAATTATGCCATCCACTGCCCCTAAAACTATGCCACGAATACTATTGGCTGTCTCTTCTCCGCCACATTGCACCAAATTGAGCAACGCTGAAATAGCGTTCTCTTTAGTTCGATTGCTTGATCCAGTAGAACTATCCAACATATCCACCAATACCCCAACCCCTGATATCTTCCTAAACGCTTCCCAGCTCTCCTCACAACCAGCAATTTGAGCAATCACCGCAGTAACATCCTCCAATATCCCTGCTCTACCATCATTACACAGCAACGAAAACAACGGAGGTACAGCCCCAAGCTCAACAATATGAGCACGATTCATCGGGTAAAGCGCAATACCAAAAAGAGCTTTGAGCGCATCTTTTACCGTTCTAGAATCCGAATTAGGGTTTTTTATTATGTCTATAAGACCAAAAAGGATATCACGTTTGTGCCCAATGATTGACCGATAAGACTCGACAGTCAATAAGCTGAAAATGGTGCCAGCGGCGCACTGAGCGACGGAAGGAGAAGACGGATTCCGGAGAGCGTGAGAAAGAGCATCAAGGAGCCCCCGCGTCGACATCAGCAAGTCTTTGTGAGAAATTGAGAGATTATGCAACGTCGCAGTTGCGTTCTCCTGAGACAATTTATTCGACGAGTACAGCGATTCCGACAAATACGGAACCGCACCGGCGTCGGCGATCAACGGCCTGCTGTCGGAATCGTTCTTCGAAATCAATCTCAGCTCACAAATTGCTTCTGTTCGTGTTTGCTCCGATACAGAACTCAGCTTCGTAACGAGGTTCTTCACCGCCCTTCGTTTTACCTCCATTTCCGATGATTTTTTTTTCTAGGGCAAATTCAGCATTACTATTCGTTGAACTAATCAGAAATTCATTTTATATAGTGTTAGTGGATATACATAGACATCAACAATATAAATACACCATTGTTGACTTTTGTTTCGGAGAGTTTGGTGTGCTGTGGTTTGTGTACAGACATCTTTTCCAAATTAAAACATTTAAAAGTTTGAAAATTACTACCATTTAGACTTTTTAAAACCTTTTAAATGAAAATTGTGACACTTGGTAGAATTGGTAAACTTTATGATGAAGTAACAAGCAATAGCCAATAAGGTGAACTCATGTAATTTGTCACACTCAATATTGTTCTAGTAATATCTCTTTGTAAATTATTTACAGAATGTAATATGAATCATTAATATGTGAAAAAAGGAGTTGCTCGGATGGTAAGCATCCTTAACTTCCAATCTGGAATAAGTCTTGAGAAAAAAGGAATTGCTCGGATGGTAAGCATCCTTAACTTCCAAACTGAAACAAGTCGGAGAAGGTGGATGTCTAGATGGACTAGTGGGTCATGGTGGCTGGACAAGAAATAATATGGGGACATTGGGAATTATGGAGAGGGACAAGGAAGATATGGTCATGAAACTAAAAGGGGAAATTATTGGATGGAGCAAATATATGTTATGTATTTATTATATATAGTTATATTTTTAACACGTTACATTTTATAATTATAGTTCACCTTCGATACATCTTTTTCTTCTCTTTTTCAATCTTTCTCGTCTTTGTGTATTGTGTTATCAATTGCA
This sequence comes from Solanum etuberosum, assembly GCA_029582245.1. Classification (NCBI taxonomy): domain Eukaryota; kingdom Viridiplantae; phylum Streptophyta; class Magnoliopsida; order Solanales; family Solanaceae; genus Solanum; species Solanum etuberosum. The sequence continues at coordinate 46,351 of JAJONR010005805.1, read as the reverse complement.
TTATTCTAATGGTTGTATTAATATGCAATTTTGTATTAATCTATATCAGTTTGTATGTATCAAATATATTTAATATTTTATGTATTCTTGTATTGCGGATGAATACAAGTGATACAAAAGCCTATAAATACAAGTAATACAATTGATAGGTGGAATAAAGAATAATTTATATATAGCGTATAAAAATAGGATAGATAATCATAGTTATAATCCAAGGTATAGAAATACTTGATTGGTGGAATAAAGGATAACAATATGAAATTTAAAAGGTACAGCAATAAAAATAATATATTAGTATAATTTCACAAATAAAATATGAGAAAAATATAATATGATTAATTTTGATAGATCTTCGAATCGAAACTAAATGTATGATTACTTTATTTCACATTTGATAGGATTTTTAAATTCTAAGATTGTTTGTAGAGTTATTATCTCATATGATCACTCAATCAGTGGCGGAGCCACCTTACAATTAGGGGGTTCATTGAACAACCCCCTTCGGGCAGAAAATTATATGATTTATACATGATTAAAATAATTTTTTAGGTATATATAGTAGATGTCGAACCCCCTTCGGCTACTTCGTGTGTTTATTTTTTCAGATTTTGAACCCTCTTATTGAAAATCCTAACCCCGCCACTGCACTCAACTATGAACTATTTTTTCAAAAAGTAACTCAACTTTGATTTTTAACTCAAAAGTCACTCAACTATGAATTCTTTTCTCGGAGAGTCCCTCAACTATAGATTTTTTTCTCATAAAGTCATTCAAGAGTGTTTTACTTACAAAGTCACTCAACCATGAGTGTTTTACTTACGAAGTCACTTAACCTTCAATTAATCTCTTTAATTAAAATTTACTTTAATGAAATTGTTAATCCTAAGCAAAAAAAAAAAGTATCCATTTGTACTGTCAATTATACTATGCTTAAAAAATATCCAATTTCACCGTCAGTATACTATGCTTAATTATTTTTTTTCAAACTGGAATGACGTTCCTATAAACACGTATTAAACATAGTGTAGAAAAAAATCATAAAACACACGAAATTTAAAGGTTTCTTAAAATAATAAATCCTAACTATTATATTTGGGGGGAAAGGTAAAATTAAAAGATCACTATTATATTTTTAGTGGATCGAGTTAAGTAGGTGGGTCATCTTTTTACAATTTTAGTTAGAAATAAAAAAATTATGTAAGTAAATTTTAATTTTAAAAAAATTAATTAAATATGTTGAGTGACTTTGTAAGTAAAACCCTCTTAACTGAATGACTTTTAAAGTAAAAATCATGAGTGACTTTCTGAAAAAAGAACTCATAGTTGAATAACTTTTTGAAAAAATAAATTATAGTTGAGTGACTTTTGAGTTAAAAATCAAAATTGAGTGATTTTTGATGAAAAAAAATTCATAGTTGATTGACCAGTTAAAAATTAAAGGTTAAAAACAAGTGCATATTTTGTATTAAAATTTTTAATCCAACTAACTAATCATCACCAATGAAACTAACAGTAAATATAATCATGAGTCCTGACCAATAATAAATATCTAGCGGGATTGGAATGAATGGAGCAGTAATCATTTTATTATTTTCCATTCAAGGTAGGAAACTAATAAACAAGAAGTATCTGCAAACAGCGAAGAGAGTATTAATTTCAACCCGTGAATGAACACACAAAAATCCAAAAAAAAAAACACGAAAATGCACCGACCGACAATATTAAAGTGCCAAACCTCTAATAATAATAATAATTCATTCCCCGAAGTAATAAATAAAACACATAAACATAAAAATAAGGTCCCATCAAATGATGATATTGATTAACTTAATTAAGAAAAATCCAAAACCCAATTAAGTAGCATTTGTTTTTTCAGCTACAGGTTTCACGAGCAACCCCAACCCTAGAATTTGGTACGTCAAAGAGAATCCGATGATTCTGTTGCTGCCAGCTGGCGATTACGTTGAGTACGGAATTCACTGGATCGGCAGGGGAAGCAGCCATTGCTAAACAAGTGGTGCTGCTTGAGCTGCTTTTAATCAGGAAGTTGTCTTGCGGCAGCGTCACGTTCATTCCGGCGAACATCAATGTTATTGTTGGAATTGTAATAGGGACGGTGTAGCAGGTGTCGAATCCACCGAGTGATGTCACCGTCGTGTTCCTCCCCATTCTCCTCCTGAACTCATTCCTCACCGCCGTGTAAGCTGGCTCAACTAGTCTGGTAAACACCGTGCCTAACAATTCCACAAAAATAGAAATTAGTACTAGTTCTGGTTGATTCACTATTAGTTTTACAAGTAAATAATTTAAAATTTGATTATACCGGAATCGATTATTGTGCCGGCGCCGGTGTTAGAGTTGAAAGCGAATGCACTGGCAGGGATATCGACGATTCGTTTTCCGACTTTAACTCCGACCAAATTGACATAGTAAAAGGATGATCTCCTTGGGTTTCTTAGCAATGGAGTGGTTTTAATCCTTAGGGGCTGGCCATTTGGGCCTAATCTAAGTGTGCCAGAAAAGTTGGGAGATTTGTAACTGGGCAAACAATAAGAGAATGTGGACTTGTAGAGGCTTTCAGATTGGGATATAAATGATAATAGGCCACGGCCCAAACCTAATAGACCCTGAGGTGGAGTATTGCTGCCGGAGATCTTTTTTACACAACCAAAGAGGAATTCGGGTATCGGATCGGTGGCCAGTGCCAATGTTTCTGATGAGAGGGTTCCACCTACGCTCGAACCACCGTAGGTTAGGTTGAAGGTGCAAGTGGCCGCATCGCAGTCCCGTTTTGGTACCTGAATAAATATTAATATTGATTGATTATCTAAACTTTTTACGAAAAAAATAGAAATAAAAAACAATGTGTTGATCAAATCATGTGACGAAAGTCACGGGCCGGATAACACTGCGGCTGATTACATCGTTACCAACAATGCCAGGAAGCAAGGAATAATTTTCAAGCCTCACGCGCCGTATCAGGCGCGTTACCTATTTCACCAATAATTACAAGTCTAACAGGATCTTAAAGGAATGATTAGCTTAATCTAATTTCTACATACTTTTCGGATTTTGCTCTTCCATCGACTCATCGAGTAACATGGAAGCATTTCTAAAATCATATTGTTTTTTAATTCTGAATCAATTAATGTTACACACAGTTTAAACCCCGTTTTTTAAAAAAAAAAAATCAATGTATTTATTGTAAAATAAAGTATGAACGGATCTAGCTAAGCTCTTATTTGACTCGAATATCATCTTTTCACGAGGCATATTGAAGAAAATTTCATTGTACACTAACGTTGCCTCTATTATTAACTCGATTTTTTTTTGACTAGAGGTGGATCACCAAATTTAAAACGGAGAAAGGCTAAGTTTTTCATCATATGCATATGAACTTATCCAAAAATAACAAATATGTGGTTGACATTCCATGGTAGAAGAAATGTACCTACAATATTTAAAGTTACAACTACTAAATCTACTCATTCTGTTACTACTATAATTTATGTCTCCCTTTTTAGTCTTATTTCAAAAAATATGTCATTTTCGACCTGTTTACTCTGTCACAATTTATGTCTTTTCTTTAGTCTTGATTCAAAATAAATGTCATTTTCTATGTAATAACTTTCTAATTCCAACATACCATGACAACTAAAAATCATAAATTAAGAGATTCTGTTAATTTTTGCAGATTAAAATACATAGTAATCCTGTAAATGTTGCATAAATGCTACTCTTGTTGACACTTTTTCTGTCTAATTTGTTAGGACAAAAATGATACATCTCAATACTTTATTAAATAAAAACCTTTATATTTTTACTCAAGCTCTTGTGTTATCAATGTCACCACGTGCATCTTTACGAATAAAAACACTTTTGATGAGATCTCCACTTTTGATAAACCCAAAAGTCTCTTGTTCTTTCTTAAACTTGGAAATGAGAAGAAGAGGATAAAATGTACTCCATATCTTTTTAATTTTTCATGAGACATGTAAAAATCGCATTTTAGTACATTCTATGCATCTTAAATTTCTAATCGAAGGAGTTAAAAATCTTTTTTTACTTTCTTAAATTCATCGTCAATCATACTAATTAAAACAGCTAGAGTCGTAAGAGAGTATAATAATCTTATTTTCTCCGTTTCAATTTGGTTGTGTTACTTTCTTTCTTTAGTCTATTTTGAAATAAAACAACTCCTAAAATTTCAATTTTACACCTGACATGTCTAAACGTATTAAATCAAAACAAACAAATTTAAACGACGAGAGAGAGTAGTACAAAATAATTACCAGGCCACATGAGGCACGTTCACAGCTAACATTGCTGAAAGTGGTAGACTTGTCATATGAAAAAACATTAGAAGAGCAACCAACACATCCACCACAAGGGAACCAAGAAAAATCATTACTATTATCCAAAGCCACCAACAAAGGTTGAGGTGGTGTCCCAATTTTAGCCTTCACAATATAAGTTGGTGTCTGTAGAATTTGTCTACCAGAAGCTATTGGGACAAAAGATCTACCAGCAACAAGGCTAGCCAAGAATTGTAGCCTATTTGTGTCCTTATTTTGCATTTGGAGAACACTATCCACCCATGATAATGAGTGTGCATTTTGTTGTTGTTTAAGAGGAGAACAAGGGCTGTCTACATGAATGACTTGTAGTGTTGATGAGTCTTTGTTGTCTTGGTAAAACTTGGCACAATTGGGGTTTGTTAGTCCCCCTTGTGCTAGGCTCAAAATTAAGAGAAGGGATAATGAGAGAATGTTGATAGAGCCCTCCATTTGGGTTTTTTGTTTTGGGGTTTGGGTTTTGGTGTGTTTTAAGGGTGTTTACCTACCTCTATATATAATGGAGGAGGGGTGTACTTTACTTTTTTGATTAATTTTGAGTTTGATCTTCTATGATTTCTAAATTATTTACAATTTTACTCCTTTTACTTTTGAATCTTCACAAATTTAATTGATACTCCCTCCGTCCCATTTTATACGACTTAGAAAGAAAGAAAGAAAGACTTTTGAAATTTGTAATATAAAATAAATTATAGATATTTGTGTGTTTATAAAAATTTCATTAAGAATAAAATAAATATTTTAAAGTAAAAATTGATACTTAATATAGAAATATATTATTTTCTTTTAGATTGACTAAAAAAAAAAATGAGACATATAAACGGGGACAGAGAGAGTAGTACTATTGATCTTGTACCATGTTAGATTTGTATTTCTTAGTATTAGGGAATATAGTTCTAAAATCAAACTAAATGTAACATATATATATATATATATGTTATTAGGACCAAAATTATAAGAGTTTACCTAATTGAAGGATCAAAAGTGTAACTACCCATATCTTTTGGAAAAATATCAAGATGGAGGATTTCTTTTTAAAAAAATAAAATAAAATAAGTTGGGGATTTAAATAGGAATTATACCATGAAGCACATACAATTGCATCAGAGATTCAGAGTAAAAAAATTCAATGTTTTTTTCCCAATAGAGAGAATACTAAAACCTTCATTTGGTAACTGTGTGTTTGGCTATTAAAATCAAATATTATTTTAAAATTTTAAAATTAAAGTTGAAATTATGTTTGATCATATTTTTTAGAAAAAAATAATTTAATTTGAACATACTTTTTCTTAATATAGCTAGACTTTCAATTTAAATTTCATTTTTCTTTCTTTATTTAGAAGGTGGAGGGAACTTGGGAGTGTGTGGTGTCTAGTTTGATACAGACTGTATTCCATTTACTTATCATCTCATGCCCCTCACCTCTCTGTTCTCCACATAAAATAAATAAATAGATTCAATTTTTATTTCATCATGTCTTCTATTGATGACCAATGGAATATGAAATTATGGACATACATTAAGCAACAAGCTAAGTAAACAGTAATTAATTTTTAATAACATTCTATCTAATTTGTCTATTTCCTACAAACATCTAATCAAGTTCTTGTAGTGCCATGCATAAATTAATAACACCACTTGTATGTTGGTCAAAATCAGATTTGCTTTTGGCCAGATCCAGTTTTTTTGTCTTAAATATATTGCAATTAGTAGAGCTTTTTGGTAGAATGTATAAGAATGATGGTAAATTTATATATGTTCGATATAAACTGATATACATGGAGTATTATTTTTATACATAATAAACTATGATATTAATAATATGGGGTATTATTTCTATTATAATGCATCTTATTAAGTACGATTATTATTATTATTCTCAGACACCCTATTCATTTAATTTGATACAACAAACCAAATCATCGATAAAAAACAATATTCACATACACTAATTTCAGCATTACTAATACATTCTATTATTCTTATATACCATATCAAATGACCCATAAGAAAAAAAACACTTGTTCTTTGGTTTAAAAGTGTATTACGCAAAAATTATTGTTTATTTATGTAAGAATTAATCGTGAAGGTATTGTTACGTGGATCATAAAGAAGGATTATTATTTGTTTTACATGAATTACTTCCTCTAAAAGAATACGCGATGTGGATCGTTGATTTTTTAATAGTAATAAATCTAATAAATACGAGGAATTATTAACTATATTATTAATTGTTTGAACATTTTCTTCATCTATATACCTCTCTTGCTGCAAGCACAAGTAACTAAATACTAAGAAAAATAAGTTCCACCAATATGGATTATAGTGCAATAGTAGGACTGTTTCACCCCTAATCAGAATTATTGAGTTCGATCTCTGGGTATGGAGAAAATCTTGTTGGGAGTGTCACCCTCGAATGGATCCTGCATTACGCGATCCAAATTTTGTCGAGCTCTAATGCAGGCTCCAGACACCGAATAGGAACCAAAAGGAAATAAAATAAAATAAGTTGTATATATTGTAAAGTTTCAATAACACTACCCCTAATATATTAACTAATCCCTCTAGCTTCTCTCTATATTATATATGTAATACAGTATTATCTAATGCAATTAATTTTTTTGGGGTTAATAAAGCATGGAATGATTTATATAATGGAGATGAATGATGATCCACTCCATGTCAAATGTTTCAACGTTTATTTCCCGTTGAAATGTTGTACACATTAAATTCAGAGTACCGTTGTAAGTAAATAATTTTTTTATACATATATTTATAATATTATAATTATTATAACTATTTATAAGTTTGACTCTCTATAAAGAGAATGACATTTCAACGTATATTTTTTTTGTCACTTTCTACTATGCTAGTAGTCCAATAAAATTCATGAAAAGTAAATAGAGACTCAAAAGTAAAATAGACCCAACTTGACTAATTTAATTGATAACATACCATCAAATTTACTCAAAACGAGTAATTTCTCAAAATAAATGTGATGGAATAGATCTCATATACGAGTTACCACATATTATTATAAAAAAAACTATTCACTTTATTTGAAATTTTAAAGTTAGAGTTGAAAATGAAATTATATTTAGTTATAACTTTGCAAATTATATTTGATTGATTGAATTTATTTTCCTAAAAAACATATAATATAATTTAAATGAATTAATTTTTATAAATATAAAAAAAAGGTAAAATTTGAACAAGGAAAATATATAATAAAAGTAAAAATAAGATTTCGGGGGTTTTTCAAATTTCAAATTATATTTAAAATTTTTAAATAAAGTGAACAAAAAATCGAGATTTTTTTTTTCTTATAACCAAATGGATCCCTAAAATCACACTTTATAATCCCTTTGCGAATCATATGAGGCAATAGAGTAGTACATTGGGACATAGATTATGGATTTAACCCCAACAACAACGAAAAAGAAAAAGCAAAAGGCAACAAGGGAGAGACCCGCACAAATAGTTTGACTTATTATTCTATTCGTTTCAATTTATTATGTAGTATTATTTGATTAGTCAAAAATGAGATATTGAAATTTATAGTTTAAATAAACCTTAAATATTTGGATAACCGTGCATAAATCATTTCATTAAAGATTAAAAAAAAATTAAAATTAAGTTTTTTCTAATTATAAAAATGTGACATTATTTTCGAGATAAAGACTAAATGGAAAAATGTGCGCATAAATTGAGGCAAATAAAATACTATTTTAGACAGTAGTGGAACCAAGTAGTATCAAGGGGATTTAACTGAAAATGATTATATAAAAGTTGTTAAATCCCCATAACATGAAGAAAATTTCAAATGTAGTGATAATGGGGTTCAAAAATATTGATTATGTTCAAATTAAATGTAGTGATAATGGGGTTCAAAAATATTGATTATGTTCAAATTACAATAATCGCATTGTAGAATCTATTTTGAATTTTTTATATAAATTTCTGATTCCGTTTGTGATTTTGAGACATGACATCTATACCGTGGAAACATTTTTTGCGTGTGATATATCATTTGCAATTAGGATTTAACGTACCATTGGAGAATATTACTAGTATGTAATTTAGTGAACATATCACATGCATGAGGAAAATAAAGACCGTCAGTCCTCAGAATGATTGAGATATTCTATCACTAATAGACAAATTAAGAGTAGGGACACTTAGAACAATAAAAGAAGATTAATTATAGTAATTATTCAAATGTGGTAATTAAGATCTCGATCTGATAGACTGATACCATACTCTATGTAAAAAAAAGGAAAAAAAAGATCACTTAAACCCTAGAGATCATGTGTTTACATTTAATACATAATTGACTTTTAAGAATCAACAAAATTAAAATGAAAACAATGCATAGTATTACTTAGTCATGTTAAGTGTTGAAAAATGTATATGCAAATTGTACGTATATGTTTTACTGATTTGGCGTGAATACTCGATTTTGGTGGAAGCTTCCTTAATGCATGTGAATTCAAAGAGTTAATTAGGGACTCCTTCCCTAAACTTAATTGTTGAAAAAAATAAAATGGAGGAGTTGGGGAATCTTTTAGGCTTCAAGAGACACCCAACGTACCCTACACACTTTTGTGCCTAAGAGGATCGCGCGCTTTGAATTATTGAGAAGTTATTATTGTCTATCGTCCTAATCTAATGTTTATATCTGGTTTATAGCATGAGGTGACATTTAACAGTTTTGCCTTGCAAGATTCTTTCATAAATTAATTATTGGATTTACTACCTCTCTCGTTGATAAGTGCAAGCAAGCCTCGAATCCTCAATTTCATTCTTTAGCTCTAAATTCCCACATTGAAAAAACTTAGATATTTTACGGAAGAAACACATTTATTTATTAGTTACTGTGTATTAACTACTAGTATGTTATTATGGTGGGGTGGTAAGTTACTCTTTTATTATTAACTAGAGGTATTTGGTTTGAGTCCCCTTGTGTGTGGAGTCGTCTTTGTTAAGAGCGTTTTACCATCAATGTAAGATTTTTCGACACGAATCCAAATTTAATCGGACTCCACCGGGTGAAAACAAAAAAAAAAAACTAGTATTATGTTGCTATTGTATCATTTGGACGTACGCTTGATTGATTATTTTTATTCTTTTTTTAAAAAAAAATTAAAAAAAATCAAACAAACCACGCCAATTGCTTTTCCTATATCAAGTCAAGGGAAAACACAAAGGCTCATTAAGTACCCCACAATAAAAGGAATAATCTCGTAATTTTTTGTCTAAATATTGAGACACATTTGATGGCATTTCTCATAATGATAACGCATATAACCATATTTCAACTTGGTTCAATATAAAATACGTTTATAATCATAAAATCAACTCGATCAATCGTTAAACTATAATTTGCCGATTACCTTAGCTCCAAAAAAGACAAGGAAATATTGAGTGTCGGTGAGGAATGGTGTAGAATATGTTTTACCCTCTTCTCCATCTTTTAAACATTCACAATAAATGTGAAATAGACATGAGTAATACACAAAAAAAAAGCTAAGAAAAGAAAGACAACAAAAATAGACAATGCCTTGACTCTGCAGTTTAGCTCATCGAGATATTTCAACTGCTCAATTTTGTCAGTTATACAGAAAATGGCGAAGTGTAGAACAAGTGTTGCCATGTGACTGTACTTCTTATTTTGACAGAGAGAGAGAGAGAGAGAACAACTGCCCAGTTCATGACTAGTTCGTTTTTTTCGAAAAATAAGGTGACATTTTAAAATTTTATTAGGCCAAAGTCATTTCCAAGTTTCTAAAATTGTTGTTTTATTCGTCAATTCATTATGTGCAGTAATTTATACACAGAATAAAGGGTAAAATCTATATGTACATTTAGATTGAACTAGCAAAATTGTTGCTCAAGAGTCGAGATAAACAATAAATTAATTGTTATACTCAAGGGATGTGATAGGTGGATCCAAATTTTGACTCAAATACTGTCAGTTGAAAATATAATTAAATAATAAAAATGTGATTTTTTTAATAGCTGAAACTTGTAGATGAGATGTTTACACACTTCAACATGATATCATAGTAGATAGAAATTTTGAAATCAAATCTTAATGTCATCCATATTAACAGGGGCGGAGGCACATGTAAGTTAGTGGAAAAAATATCGTATATACAAGTAAAATGATACACGAAATGATTAAATGACATATTATGGACATCCTTGACATAACATGTTGTTGTAATCAGGGGCGTAGCTACACTAGGTTGAGGGTGTCCACCCTTCGTCGGAAAATTACATCATATATATAAGTAAAATAATACTTTAAATGCTTAAATGAAACGTTTTGAACACCCTTGAAACAATAAACTTTCTTAGTCTAGTTGTTTTAGACGTTAACTTTAGGCCATTAACTTAAAAATTTAAGGGGATAAAAAGCTCAGTAGCCAATTGAATTTTTAATCACTTTTGATTTTTTTTCTTTTCATTAAAAAATTAAATAAAATATAAAAATAATTATTTAATTTATAGTTAATAAGCAAATTCTATTTTTTTCTATAAAGCTATTAAAAGTGAAAAGGCTCCATACAAAATTTCTTTTAATATATCTCGTTTGATTCTACTCTTTATTTTTCATGTGTCGTTAGTTATCAGAGGTTCGTGAAATCTTGAAGCATAAAAGTGATTTCATTCTAAACTGAATTTTCTCTCCCTTTTTTTCTTTATCCATTCACTTCCTATAAAATAAACATGAACATTAAACCTAAATATTATGTAGTTTGATTTTAAAATTTTTGGTATATTTTTTAATTAATTTTTTTTATCATTAATGTTATGAAGTTTGATTTATAAAATTTAAGTGCACTTATTCGTTAAATTATTTTTACTATCTATAGGATTTTTGGACCCCCTTCGTTAAATTTCTAGCTACGCCACTGGTTGTAATCCAGTGGTTTCAGATGCCTTTAAGGGGTTTCAGACACCCATTTTTAAGAAGATCTTTTATTATGCAATTTTTGAACACTCTTCATGAATTTTCTGACTCCGCTATTGAATATTAAAAAAAAAAAAAAAATCACTAGGCAATTTCTTTTACCGATAAAAAATATCATAGTACATATGAGACTCGAACAGTTGGGGGGGGGGGGGGGACAACCAGTAAACAATTGAGACGTGAACAGAACGTCAGATGGAGTAACAAAAGGGGTCGATTACAGTAGAGTAGGAAAGTCCGCCCAATAATGATAGAACAAAGAAGCAGTCCGGTGTATTGCAACCTAATAGAAATTTTTGAGTGGACTCCCGGCATGTTCAATAGGCAAGAGGGAATCATTTCTCACCCAGCCCTACCTACCCTATGTATTCGAGGGAGAGGCTGGAACCGAAAAAGACCAGATTCCACACATATGAGACAGGATTATTTAACGTAAATCAGTGCACGAGCCTATGCAAACAGGTTTAAAAGCGGTAGATAGCCTGGTTCCTATAGGTCCAGCATCAACTGGTACAAGGAGGAGGCACGATAGCGAAGATCAATCCATCTCAATCTACAAAAAGCATTGCCTTGGGCATGCAACCCAAAAAGATCGATTTCACAAGAGGTCGTACCCATTATCATGCTTCTCAACGAGATTTTCTATGTATTAATTTTGTGTATTTTTAATAGTATCTTATTTGATATTTTTTCTGTTCTTATTTACTCGTCAAATAGTTACTAATTTATGTTCCTTTTTACTTGTTAATTTTAACAAATTGAAAAAGGACAATTTTTTTATACCGTCAATTTATTAACATTGAGTTAATATTTTTTTTAAATGTAGTAAATAAATATATTTGGGATCCTATCAATTAATAAAGGTAAAATGGTAAACTCACTAGTCACTATATCAATTAATATTTTCTTAATAGATGTGTTAAGTCAAAATTTGACAAGTAAAAAGAAATAGATGGAGTATATCTTTTTAATCTATGTATATTGAGGTGTGCATTACCAATATAAATGAAAATCCATGGTATTGGTAATTTAAAGAGTTTTAATACATTTATTAGAATGGCGAAGGACTCAATTGTCTCTCAAAATATTTTTACATCTTTTCCATCATATTTGTAGATGATATCTTTGTAAATAGATATTTTTAGTTTCATACCTAAACACACTTAATTGTTTATCAAGCTAATAAGTGATAGTTTAGATATGAAACTAAAAAAAAATAAAAATAGTTTAAGTATGTTTTTTACACTTATCTAAAATTTATATGATGCATACTATTTTTAATAGAATAAACCTACAATAAATGCAAATATAATTGATACTCTATTTAACTTTATTTTTAGTCGCCCTATCTATTAAAGAATCTATTTGTGATAGTCCCCATCATATGGGTCACTATTGGTGTCTCTATTTTCCAATCATGAATAAAGAAAAAAGAAGAAGAAATGATAAAGGGCATTTTCTTTATGAATTATGTATGAATAGCACGCAATATGTTTCTGGTGAGTTAGCAGCTTTTTCACACATTGTGCTCTCTACCTATTCACTTTTCTCCCCACTTCTTTAATGGCCACCACCAAAAATACCCCGTACTCATCTGCCGACACACTCACACCACCTTTTTTTTCCATTATAAATAATAGGCATAATAATACTATGCTAGTATCAATAATATGCACTATATATTTCTTTGCGATAAAGAATAAAGAGAGAAGTTTCATCCACGACAACTCAAAATTTATTTTATTGCACTAGTTTCACTAAATTATTATGTATCTATAAGACTATAACTATGTAAATGCAGTATTTCAACTACAACGAATAGTTTAATGATCTTAGATATATGATATCTAAATAAAGTTTTGAGTGATTTATTTTATAAAAACAATAATTAATAACTTGAATTAAATAAAATAAAATAAAAGTTGATGGACTTATTCTTTATACTAGAGAATAAAAGAGAGAAATTAAGATGATACAATTAGACATTAATATTAAGGTCAGTCATCAATTCATCAGTACTACTCTATTATACGAATCAAGATTCTATATATATTTATACGTATTCTATTGATGGAGACTTCCACTTAATGTGTTCACCTAAAACGAACGTATGTATTTAAGAACTTCACATTTTAAAAGATTATTGAAAAAGATTTCCTTATACTTTCAACTTAAATTTTGAAAAACAAGTCCTTAAAAGCACAATTTTTATTTTTTTTTAGTTTATTCAAACATTACAAAGTCGTTTAAAGTTATTTTTACTTAAAAACATCTAACGTAAATTAATCCAAATAGGCTCAAAGAATAGAAACTAGTTTCAAAGAAGATTTTGACGATTTTTTTTTTTTTTAACTTGACATAGAAATAATGATGTTGATTTTGTATTTTAACTTTAATATTTAAAGTAAAGTATTTTATTTTATCAAGAGGAAGAAGTGGGCTACATATGAAGTATAGATGGATGTCTAAATGAAATAATTTAGCAAGAGTAATATTTTTGTCAACCCACTACAACACAACTTTATGTCTTCATCACTAAGATATTTTATTTTGGATTAAGAAACATTTCAAACTCATGGGGCCAAATATGGCTGCCTAACCTTGGCATGGAAGGCCAGCCCAAAAGTTCTCACTATTTTGTATGCATTTACTAATTAATGTTTGAGTTTGTGTTACATACATACTTACTGAAAAACATTTATTTTTTTACATTATTACATCGTCCAAATAATACTTGTAGCCTGTAGGTTAGCTGTTTTGAAATGTGCTTTATAATTTACAAATTTAAATATATTACCTATTACAACAATTAAAAAAAATAATCGAACATTTTTTGTTATTGGATTTAGAATGTTAAAGTTGCTTCAAAAGAAAAAAGCCCCAAAATTTTAAAAGGGGGGTTTATGATCATTTAGACATCCATCTACACTACAAAAATTTTAAAAGGGGTCCCCAATTTTCTTTTCATTTTGTTTTAGAAAAAGGTTTATGATCATTTTCCAGTCTATTTAAAATAAAAAACATTTTTAAAAAAAAAATTAAACAATTTCATTCTAAACTTTTCATTTACTCTAATGAAATATTTCTATAGCTATTAAATGTTATACTCCCTCCATCCTATGCGACACCCTTTCCTTTCTATTCCGCCTAAAACAGAATGTCACCTTACTATAATTAAAAATAATTTAACTTTAAAATTTATCTAAAAATTAATATTTTGAAAAAAAAAAATAGTTTTATACATAAGGTATCTTCATTTTATTTTTTCATATAATAAATTTGAAAATACCATTTCTTTCACTTCAAATTATAAAGGTGCAAGAGATATCATTTATGTATAAAAAAAGTATCATAACCATGAATGCATAACTATTTATGATACATATTTCAAAATTTATTATTTTTATCTTATATTCTCATATCAAATAGAATCAGGAAAAATGAAATAAAGAATTACCAAACAACTTCATATACAAATACTAAGGAATTATCAAAATCATTCGTGCACCAAAAATTCACCAAACACCTGACCACATATTCAAATCACAAAAATCAAAAGATATTTTAGTCTATTATAAATGCGGAAAAGAATCTAAAATATCTTTAAACTATTGAAAATGGTACAAAACTACCCTCTATTCACAATTTTTTTTATTATGATTGAGGCATACAAATTCATACTTGTGTGAGGCTTTGTATTATTGACTAATGGACAATTTTGGGACCCGCTTGTCAAGTTGTCTTATCTATTATTTGCAATAGAGAATTTTTTAGTACCTTATTTGATTGATTATTTGAATTTTATTTTATTGATAAAGCCGTAAAGGTTCAATTCTCATATAATTATATTGCGTAATCTTCTCCACTATTTTCTCTATCTCAATTTTGAAAAAAGTATATATTTGTATGACATTGTTTAAAATCTTTTCCCATTTAAAAATTTTAACTTTAGTGAATGGTATTTCAAGAAATTGATTGGACGATCTAATTAGTTTATCCGTTGTTCTTTTTCGATTAGTGAATTTCGAATGAATTTTTTGTGATTAATATATAAGTTTTTAGCTGGATAATTTTATATAAAATGTGCCAAGCTCATGTTGTAGATAATTAGAGGTTGTAAGCCTAAAAAATCGAAATTAATAATTTGAATGGTGATTTATATTTTGAAAATTGTCTATTAAAATTCTTTTTGTTTCTTTTTCTTTTATTTTTTCATTTATTGTACTTTAAAAAAATCATCTTTATATCTCGTATATTTTTCAACTTCTAGTTTTAAGATCCATTCGAACATAAAAAAATATTCATTTTTTTTCGTAATAATATTTCAATTTATTTTAAAATCAGTGTTTGGCCATGAAAATTTGAAATATTTTTTTTTTTTCAATTTGAAGTTATATTAAAAAACTTGAAAAAACATCTAATAATCTATTTTAAATTTCACTTTTAAAGTTGTATCTAAGTACATTAAAAAAAGAACATTTCTTTACAAAATATATAACCAACACAGCTTCATCTTCAATGCCGACTCCTTAAATTGCAACTAAAAAAATATATTTAGAATTTATGGCCAAATAACTAATAATAATAATTAGAAGAAGAAGAATAATAAGAATAATCTTAACACTCATATTTTCTATGCCAATAATATTCAAATATTTGATATATAATTTAATAATACGTGTTCCACTATTCTTTTTATATATAAATTACCTTGTATTTTATTAGAAGTTTATTTTATTAAATTAGTCTTAATAATTACGTTTTAAAATTCTAAGTTTGACTATTAATATTTTATGCATTTATTTAATAATAAAATAATATTAAAATTAATATATAATTTTTATTTGATAAAATATATAAGAAAAAAGAAAATTTTATTTTTATGGTAAGCAGAAATAAAAATGAGATAGTAATAAAATTGGTTTTAAAATAGATACTAAAAAGATAGAAAATGAAACAAAAGATGAAAGAGAAAAAAATGGTTGAGGAAAAGCTGAATTGACGTTGTAGGTCCCATATATCATATTAAAATAAATATAAAAATCCCCTCACACCAGTCTGAGTTGGTATGCCTCAACCATAATAAGATTATTCTACTTTCGCCTATTGATCTCAAAATACCTTGACATCAACCTTTAGGTCATATATTGTCTTTATTTTTAAATTCAATTAATAACGTGACACTCTTATATTGCCCTTATTTTTAAATCCAATTAATAACGTGACGACACTCCTTTATTGGCTAGGCTATAATTAACCTAAACTAATTTAAAAATCAATCGATTCCCAAATCAAATTCCAATTAAAAAAAATTTCAGCCTTCACGACCATGGGTTCCCTGTCACCTAACAGAGAAAGAAGAATTTTACACTCCGGTAAAAGTAGTCAACGAATATCATCAAACTCTTTGAATCATTTGATACATTTTATGTCAAGGTGCCAAATTATTGTCTATCTCTGGTAGAAGAGTTTATCTTTTAATATGTTGATTTTCAAGAATAATGGAGGTGTAAAGTAGCATAAAAACTTCCTGATCAAGATGACATGCTTTTTTTGGTGTAAAATGTTTTTGGTATAGGTGGTTTGCTAGTCTAAAATAGTAATGTAATTATCTTGGTCAAGAATCAAGATAACTCATCTATGTTATTATTGGTTCTTTATTGATAGATTAATTTTTTAATGGTGTTTAGCCCTTTTCTTTTTGTGAATTTCATGTTATGGGGGTTGTTGGAGTTCAAACAGAAAAACAAACAATTCAAAGTTGTTCCTTTTTCCTCCCTGCAATTTTCAATTTGCAATTTAGAGTGGGCCGACTTGATTTGGAAATGAGTGGATTTTTGAATTAGTTAAGATTAATCATAGGTTAACCAATAGATGAGTGTTATATATCATGAATTAATTTATTAATTTGGTCTAAATTGGAGGCGGTTAAAAATAAGGGGAATATAGGACCTAAAGATAGACTTTACGGGTATTTGGAGGTCAATAAGTTAACAAAAGGTAATTTTGTACCATTTCTATTAGTTCAAGGTTATTTTAATGAGTAAATTTTAGGAATAACAAAGATAAAAAAAAATCATATTAACGCATAGCTACAATTTTGTTATTTGCGCTCCATAGCCAAATTATGTTTGCTATAGACTATGGAGCATCTGATTTGTATAAATCGCGGCGATTTGTTTAAATTGCGACGCTAATTCATCTGTGTTTTATGAAAATTGCGTTTGTATATGTATACATTCTCTGTGTTAGGCTAGAGTGGTGAGTGATATTGTGAGAAAGAGGAGAGAGGCGAGCGAGAGAGGACGGAGAGTGGAGAGAGGTGAATTGTATATTTATATCGGTTAGATAATTGTATATATGTAACTACTATGTATATGTATCAATGATTGTGTTTGTATATCTGCATAAAATTTGAATTCGTATACAATTGAATCGAGTTAAAACATTTGTATTTGTATATCAAATCTCTTTCTCACTTATATATAATTTGTGTTCGTATAAAGCGAGAGAGAGAAAGACAAAAGTGAATTGGGTAGATGAAGGTTTGTATTTGTATAATTATAAGTGTATATAATGGAAAAATATGCATTTGTTTTTGTATATACAGTCTCTCTCGCTTTATACAAACACAAATACACAAATACACAAATTATATATTTGTGTTTGTATAAAGTGAGAGAGAGACTAAAAAAGAGGAGAGTGTCGAACGAGATTCCGGAGAGAGGGGGGAGAGGCAAATTGCAAGAAGCTTGCTGCCAATTGGATTTAAATGAAATGATAGCTAAAACATTTATTTTGAATTAATAGTTTGTTGTAATTCACAATTTTTTTCTATTTTAATCCCTTTTCCATTTTTAATATAGTATAAAATTTAAGTGTTTTTTTTTTATACTTCTTGCGGAATCAAACTAAGTTGGGAATTTTAATTAAGGGTGACAAAAGAGATTATCTGAACATGGATAATCCAACGGCCTGTTTTCAATTGGTTATCATATCAGCTATGGAGGGAACTCAAAACTCGGTGTGAATTAAGCTTGATCAAACATTGATGGCGAGTTTCAGCTTTGTTAGGTATTTGCTTAATTGGTAGTAGTAATCTTGAGTTTTAACAAAGTCTATCCAATTTCTTTCTTAATTGTCAATCAACTCGAGTTTATTGCTGTTTGCTCTAATGCAATCAATTGAAGCGATATCTTCAGACCCTTCCTATAACTTCGCGAACCTCCTTTCAAAATGCATTCGAGCTAATGATCTCAAGCTGGGGAGACTCATCCATTCGCGGCTGATAAAGACAGCGTTAAACTTTAACACATTCCTCGCCAATCGATTGATTGACATGTATGCTAAATGTAGCTCTGTAGAATATGCGCAACAGGCATTTAATGAAGTATCAAACAAGAATGCCCAATCTTGGAACACAATACTCTCAGCTTACTGTAAAAAGGGTCTTTTTGGGGAAACCTTCCAGGTGCTCGATGTAATGCCTGAACCAAATGTTGTGAGTTATAACTCGATTATATCTAGCTTGACTCATCATGGGTTTCCAGGAAAAGCTATGGGATTTTTCAAAAGAACGCGAACACGATGTGGGGATGAGTTCTTGATTGACGAGTTTACAGTTGTTGGTGTGGTAAATGCTTGCGCGTGTTTGGGTGTGTTGAGGTTGTTGCGCGAATTGCATGGGTTTGCGACTGTGATTGGTGTGAGGTTTAATCTTGTGGTTTGCAATGCACTAATTGATGCTTATGGGAAATGTGGCAAACCCGAGTACTCATATTCTATATTCGGTCAAATGCACGAGACTGATGTGTTCTCCTGGACTTCGATGTTGGTTGCTTATATACGTGCATCTAGATTGGAAGATGCGTGCCCACTTTTTGATAACATGCCAGTCAGAAATGTGGTGGCTTGGACTGCTTTGATCATGGGGTTTGCTCAGAATGGAGAAGGAGAGAAGGCTTTGTGTATTTTTAAGGAAATGCTGGAAGAAGGTATTGTGCCCAGTCCATCCACTTATGTTAGTGTTCTAAGTGCTTGTGCAGACATACCTATTATAGAAAAAGGGAAGCAGGTTCATGGACACATTTTTAGATATACGTGTTTGATTGATTTGCATAATGTGTTTGTAGTTAATGCTTTGATTGACATGTATTGTAAATGTGGAGACATGATATCTGCTATGACATCGTTTGAGAGGTTAGATGGGAAGGATCGAGTTACTTGGAACTCAATAATAATTGGGTTCGCTCAAAATGGGAATGGTGAGATGTCATTGTTCATGTTTGACAAAATGATTGAAGCAGGTACAAAACCAAATCATGTAACTTTTCTTGGGGTTTTATCTGCCTGTAGCCACTGTGGTTTATTATCTGAAGGATTCCACTATCTTCATTCAATGGAGAGGGAATACGGTATAGTGCCCCAATTAGATCACTATGGCATCTTGATTGATTTACTTGGACGGAAGAATAGGCTTCGAGAAGCTGCAGAATTAATCAAGGGAGCTCCTTGGGGAACAAACAATATTGGAATGTGGGGCGCGCTTTTGGGTGCTTGCAGGGTACATGGGAACTTGAAACTTGCTAGAACGGCAGCAGAAGCACTATTTGAGCTGGAACCTGATAATGCTGCCAGGTATATTATGTTATCCAACATCTATGCAGCAGCAGGAAGGTGGGATGATGCCCGCAGTCTGCGAAGGTACATGGATAACAGAGGATTGGTGAAAGAAGCAGCTTATAGTTGGATTGAGATAAAAAACATCAGACATAAGTTTGTCACTAAAGACCAGTCCCACAGTCGGTCAGAAGAAATAAAAGAATTGCTAACTAAACTCATCGATCCAATGAAGGATGTTGGATACATATTTCAAACTGAAAGCTCATACTTTCTTGAAGATGATGCATTTTCTTGATATGATTGAAAGAGGTTGTAACCACGTAAAGAGCTTTCTACTTTCAACAATCAAATATGAACTCCGGTGCAAACCTGTTCTGCTGAAAATTTGGGAAAGAAAATATTGAGGCAGAATTTGTCTTTCCAGATATTTTCATTTTTCTTAAAGGTAAGAAACATGTCCATCAGATGCTAGGCACTATAATGCAGTCCTTGCTGCTCGAAGTTTCAGAGATATTGATGTTATGAGCAGCAGATGGATCCATCATTAACGTACAGGTATCCACCTATTTGGTGCACAGGTAATGTTTCTGTGCCTTGATTTAATGTTTTTCATTTTGGTGATAAAAATATGATAGTTCTTTCACATGAACCTGTTAGCTATCACAACCATTCATTCTTTTATGAACCACCAGCTTCAGGTTGTTTATTTGAAGACCCATTTCCAGTATCCAAATGTTTCTCAAGGGTGAAGTGGTATTGACGACATGCCTATTACTTCTCCTAAATCACGAGCTAGTTAAATTTCTTAATGTTGTTATTCCCTAAATATGAAAATTCCTATAGGTACCACGATTACCTGATTTTGTCTCTGCTGTTGCTATTGATCGCAGGTTATATCTGCACTCTTTGACTTAAGCACAAAATCAGTCTGCCCAAAGTTCAGTACAGCAGAATTAAGAAGCTGGGATAGGCCAACGACCAAATATAAAATCAAGGGCTAGAATATTCAGAAGGTATGACATGGCACAAGACACCTCTGAGGTATACTGCTATCTCTATTTGAATTTTTACTATGGCAGTTTCTGAAACTCTGGTTGGTGTACCACTTGTACCTTATTAAAATTCAGCTCTTCTAATCCTGATCCATTTTGCCTCTAGCCTTTGCATTTAATTTTGACAGGGAATATCTATTGTGTTGGTTCACTTGCTTTTATAACACTTATAGTAACTTACCTTTGAGACATGAAGTTGACAAGCACTCTTTAATAATCATTCTTCAAATGTGAAAAATAATGGACTGATAAGTTCTCTTTAAGCGAGGCGAATTTGGTTCTTAGAGATTCGATATGAGGATTCTGTAATAGATAAGGGACAATTTGTTGAAGCTTAAGCAATTTAAAACTACTAGTTTACTTCTAGACACTCCATTGGTTTAGGAATTTGGTTTTATTTGAAATGGTAGCGTTACTCAGAAACTTTCTGAGTATTAATATATTCTTCACAAGACACTCCAGTGGTTTAGGAATTTGGTGTAGCTTTACTCAGAAACTTCCTGAGTATTAATATATTCTTCACAAGACACTCCAGTGGTTTAGGAATTTGGTTTGTTTTGAAATAGTAGCTTGTGAAAAAGTTTGAGTATTCAACTCAAAATCCGAAGAACAATCAGTGAAGTAGCTCGCGAATATTATAAATCATGTGGAAGCCTTTACACTATCTATGTTGGATGATATCGTATATTTCTAACATAACCCGTCTCTAGGTTAAAGAAGTATTAATTTTTTTATTGATTTTTTTTTTTGTTTCTCATCTGCTTGATTTTACTGTATATGTTGTTGTTGCTCATCTGCTTGATTCTAAGGAACCCGCAGTTGCTCAGCAAGCTGAAGGTTGTCTTGGAGAGAGTAAAGCAAGAAGCTCAATGTGCATTATTGAAAGAGAGAGAGAGCCCCAGAGCAATGTAATTAGCAGAGACTATACACAAGTGGCTAGAACTGGAGAGCAAACAGTTGTGAGAACAGAGTGAAGGAACGAGCTAAGAAAAGTTTGGCTTATGACTTACAAACAAGAGAATAAGCTTGCAAAAGTTTAGCTCTGATACCATATGGAAAAAAGTTGAGCATCCTCATCAAAATTTAAGGCTATAGGTGGAGTGCCGCGAGTAAAATCAATCCATTTGGTTAACCCTTATACATCTTGGTGTGATGTTTTAATCTTCACACATCTCGTTCTAATGAATCTTAATTTTCTCAATAGCTCCTCCCGTTGTTTTAGAGTTAATGGAGTTGTTTTTCTTTATTTTCCAGCTGATTGGATTTAATTTTAATTTTTAACATATGTCATGATGACATATTCTTTGATGGCATGATTGGTGCCTTGATATCCTTTGAAAAAAATAATCTCCAATACAATATGAAAAATTGAAAACAACAACAATAGTATAATGAAGGCAGAAAGCAGCCATGACTTTTTAATTTGGACTTGGACAAACAAATTGGCGGGTGACAGACAAACCTCTAGATTAGTTAAATGCGGTTCTCTATATTTGAATTTTAGTATCACTTATTAAAAATTAAACTTATCTTTATTTGTTACAATACTCTATTACAACACTATTCTGATAGCGACTCGTTATCATGGTTTGTTTAAAATATTAAAATGTATTGGAATCTCTTTTTTAACCAACTTTATGTCAAATTGACAGCTAAACCAAAAATATCTAATGATTATTAGAAGACAAAATGAAAAGAATAGAAGATATATTTTTTTAATTTATTAAATTTAAGTTTTGTTATAAATTAAAATCAGACAAATAAATTAAAACGGCGGGAGAATATATTTGTATGGCTTATATTCAAATGACAGGAAAAAAAGGTTCCGGCTTTCCAAATTTCAGTATAAATATATATTTGTGCTGAATAGGAACAACAAGATTGAAAAAAAAAAATATACTCGGGGGAATGCAAGCAGCGGCGATGGCGGCTCAACCAGTAATCAAGGTAGCTGGTCTTTGCGGTTCCCTCCGTAAAGGTTCCTACAATCGCGGTCTTCTCAATGCCGGTATACTTTTTTTTTCCTGTTTATTTTAAAAAATTATAGTTTCAGTATATGCATTTGGTGCTTCCGTGCTTGTAATTGCAACTCATGTTGTGTGATTGTTGGGCTTAGCGATGGAGATATGCAAGGATTCTATAACGGGAATGGAGATCGAGTACGTCGACATATCGCCGTTGCCGTTTCTGAACACGGATCTTGAGGTGAACGGGACTTATCCCCCGGTCGTCGAGGCTTTTCGTAAGAAAATTGAAGAAGCTGATTGTTTCCTTTTTGCTTCTCCAGAGTACAATTACTCCATCACAGGTATCCAACTTTTTTACCTTTTTCTCTAATTGATGCTCCTTAGCTACCTTGAAGTTAATTAGACTTAAAATGATTGTTGATTTTGGAAATCTTACTGTTGTTAGTCTAAATTTAGGTAAAAATTAGAATAGTTTGAAAGGTTTCTCGAATCAAAATTTGCTTGGTTATGGAGAATGAGGATAAGAACATGACAACTATGAATTGTCATTTCCAATTTATGCTTTAATTGGTCTGAGATTTGATTACTCTAGTGCTATTTCGACTTCTATGCACGGAGAATCTGAATACTTGTTATCATGCATGATAATCTATGGTGAGCCACAGAGCTTGTTATATCGAAAAAGGAACAAAAGGAATTCAGGCCCATGGTCACTATTGCTAATTAAACACACATACTTATTTGGTGCAACTTTAGCTTTTATTTGATGGAGGTTGAACCAGGGAGATGTTTCAAATGGAAATGGTTCTTTTGTAAAAAATGATAGCATACATAAGCTGTACTTGAAACTGTTATTGCTAAAGAAAAAGTTCCGTGTTAGCACAAAATGATGATATGAAAATATATTTACTATCCGTGATATTTATCTCATTCAGGCTATTTGTAAGATGAGCTTCTTTAGAAGATCAATGAGAGCAAAATTAAGAACTTGATAGGATGCCCTTCATATATATTATTTTTAAAAAAAGAACTTGATAGGGATACCTAAATGTATTTGGCCGTAAAACCGTGAATAAATGAATGTGGTAACTAGCTGGAACTTAGTTCAACATCTGTAGACAGCTGAAATACTCCCAAAGACTGTTCAAGTTAAGGTGCTGGAGAGATGTCTTCTCAGCTTGTCTTTCAGGTTGATATGATGAATAGTTAGTGTATCTTCTCTTATGGGTTAACTTGGTTCATCTGATTGGACGAGCGAGCTTTAAATGTGTTGTACCATTGGGAGTCTTATTATCTGTTACTACAATGGGTGTGACTGCTAGAGTTGAGGTGATCATAGTCTGTACATCTTAATACAAACAGAGAATTTGGTCCCCTAGTTTAAATCAAAACAATTATAATCTGAAAGTATGGTAGATTAGGGTCTGTATATGCAAGTAGCTATAGGTTGCTAGACTAGTGTTGATGGATTTTTACTTCTTGTGATGACACTCTTGGTACTGATGACTATCATTTTCCTGCTCCTTGGGTAGGACCGTTGAAGAATGCGATTGATTGGGCATCTCGACCTCCAAATGTTTGGGCTGATAAAGCAGCAGCAATGGTGAGTGCTGGAGGTGGCTTTGGTGGAGGACGATCACAATATCACCTCCGACAGATAGGAGTCTTCCTTGATCTTCATTTCATTAACAAACCTGAATTTTTCCTGAATGCATTCCAGCAACCACCAAAGTTTGACAGTGATGGTGTGCTGACAGATGAAGAAACCAAGCAGAGACTCAGAGCAGTTCTTTTGGCTTTACAAGCACTTGCCTTGAAACTCAAAGGCAAGTGTGAATAGTTTCTACCAGTAAATGTGGTCCATTTCTTCATCCAAAGTGGATGGTAAAGAATTGACATTTCCACCTCACATGGGAAAAAATATCTACTTATAGACTTTTGAAACATCTGTTCAGTTGATTGAGCGTGTTAGCAGGGTTTAAATTGTATTCAAAGTTTCATGGTGATTGATGTTATGGCTCCTACATCTTTCTCTGTCTTTCGTGTTCTGTTCTGTCAGCAACACATTTGTTTTACAAAAATATCATTAGTACTTATACTTCGAATAGACTAGAGGCCCAACATGTGTTTACACTCACTCCTTCACACTTTTCATGGGGAAAAAAATAATCACAAATGACCACTTTTACAACTACTATTTTTTATTTTCTTAATAAAATAAGTCTCAGTTTCAAACTAATCGAGTTTTTAGATATTAATCATGCAAAAAAATTATTGTGCATATTTTTTAATGTTACAGGTAAGAAACAATTGTCAACTTTAATTTCGAAATTATTGTGCATCTCTTTTAATTATATATGTATTATCCTCAATAAATCGTAAAATTTGAAAACGTTTTAATTGAGGCTCATATATATAATAATTATATAGGAGATGACATATTATGTAGTTCACTGATCTTCGTAATAAATATTTGAGAATACATGTAAAAAAAAATTCAAAATTTAAATAAAAAATATCTAATAAAAATACTATATCAGCTCATGTGGAATAAGTCGTAATTCGTGTTAATTTTAACCTCTTTCATGACTCAAGATATTACTCTAACCATTGCATATCATTTAAATCAGACATGTTTACTTTAAGTAGTGGTCAAACGTCAAAGGACAATTATATTTACCTCATATATGTTGTATACGTGATGCTTTCTCTAGTAAACTAACTTTTTAACCATAACTTTAATATCTTTTTCCATCAGAATTTTATATGGCAGAGCAAGTATTTTTAATCCAAAAATATAATTATTGCAGTCCCCAGTATACAAACTTCAAACTCAAGTATCCATATGGATAAATTGACAACAAATGAATGAAATTTTAACCACCTCTAAACTTTTTTTAAAAAAAAAAAACTCACAAGCAATCGTAAATATTTAGACTAATAATAAATACACTCAAACTTAGCCAACCTTAGCAAGGTGTAGATTTACTTTTGATCCTTTATATATACTGCAACACATAAAAAGTCTTTCATGTTTTAAAAAGTGGACAATTTGACTCCTAATTTAGCCAAACATATAACTAACATAAAAAAGGAATATTATACTGTGTATTTTGTATGATAGAAGAGACAAAGAGTGGAAAAACAGTCAACATCCACTAAGCTGAGTAGAATCATATCTTTGTTTGGACAAAGAGTGGAAAAACAATATAGAATAATAAACGCAGCAGCCATGACCTTTCTTTGTTTGGACAAAACAAGTGGGTGGAGATAATAACCTTTTTTTTTCTTTAATCCAAAACCCTGAGAATGCTGAACAACAATTGGAATAATAATAACTACGCTTCAATTCCAAACAGGAGTCGGAAATTGTTGATCGGAGACAATTTTCACCGGTAGAAGCTATGCAGACTTGCCTTTTGAGTCTCAAGGCAAATGCCTGTAAAGCTAAAAGGACTGATCTGAGTTTCTGCTTGGTTTCTTCATGTATCAGCACACCGTTGCTGTCAAACTTTGGTGGTGACTCAAATGC
Source organism: Solanum etuberosum (assembly GCA_029582245.1). NCBI lineage: Eukaryota > Viridiplantae > Streptophyta > Magnoliopsida > Solanales > Solanaceae > Solanum > Solanum etuberosum. The sequence continues at coordinate 19,847 of JAJONR010005805.1, read as the reverse complement.
AAACACGAAAAGTTCAGGCTTGTTAATGAAATGAAGATCAATGTAGATTCCAATTTGTCGAAGGTGATAGTGTGCTCGTCCTCCACCAAAGTTACCTCCAGCACTCACAATAGCTGCTGATTTATCCGCCCAAACATTAGGAGGTCGAGATGCCCAATCAATTGCATTTTTCAACGGTGCTAAAAAAAAAAGACAGAGGTACAGAGTTAACTAGATTCGAATTCTGTATTCATAAATTCAAAATTCTAGCTCTGGGAAATTGGCGTACCTGTGACGGAGTAATTGTACTCCGGAGAAGCAAAGAGGAAACAATCAGCTTCTTCAATTTTCTTACGAAAAACCTCTACATCGTCTGGATAAGTTCCGTTCACCTCAAGATCCTCGTTTGTAAACGGCAACGACGATATATCGACGTACTCAATCTCCATTCCCTTTATAGAATCATTGCATATCTCCATTGCTACGCGCAATTACAAATCACACAACACGATTAGAAGGTTTTATTTCTTAATTGTTTGTTTAGAAATGTGGTGCAGTATTTGTTACTTCCTTAACCAGATTTGAGCCTTAGCTATATAAAAAAAATCTTCGCTACCTCCAAATGGAGCTCTATTTGGCGTGAATCTAGATTAATTGGACTCCAATATGAATACTAAACGCCAAATGGAAAACAGAAAAAAAAAAAAAAACAGTTCTTTTTAAAAACAGAGGAGGAAAAAAAAAGTGTACCGGCATTGAGGAGACCGCGATTATAGGAGGCTTCACGGAGGGAACCGCAGAGTGCTACTACCTTGATTACTGCTTCAGTCGCCATCGCCACTTTGGTTATTTTTATTTTTTTTCTCTCTTCTTTTTTGTCTTCTTCTTCTTCTCTTGTAGTAATTACTTACTTTTTAGCATCACAAATTTATATACACGAATTAGGAAGACCTGACGGATGCCATGACGAACACTGAAGATTTTTCCTGTCTTCTTATGAATACTATTCATTTGTATTCAACAATCATTTGGTATGGATTAGTCACGAAGATATTTATATATTATTTTATGCGTGATTAGTCACGAAGATTTTCTCATAACTTTTTTTTTATATATATATATATTTTCTAAATAGCAAATCAAATAGATACTAATTTTATACTTGATTAATTTACTCCTACCTATCAAAATTCAAACGTAACATTAAAAGTTGTATAATATCCGCAAAACTCATGTCTACACGGGCTACCAAACGGCCCTTAGTTTTCCTTTTAGCCCTCTACTCTTTTAAATTGAAATAAGGAGGGCTTTAATATTGTCAATACTCTTTCATTATCCTAAGCTGGAAATATTTTATTTGACCAAATTAGATATTAGTCGGAATGCGTATACAAATAGAGGTAAGATATGTCCGTGTTTTTTTTTTCCTTTCTTAAATCATTAATATAGCAATTTTTCAATCTAGAGAGTCCCCACTCCCCTAGATGTTCAATATTAATTTCAAAACGTGTTTGATAATATATTTGAAAAGTATGTCACATGAATTATATTTATAAGCTCTAAAAATAATAAAAGTAACTAATTGTATTAAACAAACATATTTGCTAATTTCAAATCAGGTAGAATCTTTATTAATGACATTCATTATCAGTATCACAAATCATATTCTGATGTATGGATAAGTTTGACATAAATTATCATATTCAATAAAGAACAAATATTTATCTTAAAAATCATAATACGATATTTTAATAAGAACTGATATCGTCCAATTAAGTCATGGGCATAATTCACATCCATAAACTGGCTCAAGGAAGGATGATTGTTCAAATTTTATTAAGAGCTCATGATTTTCATCCTATACCGATGTAAGATTCATTCCATTCATCCCCCTTCACATCCAGACACGGACATTCTTTATCTGAAATTTTACTGCCTACCACAATTTGTCAAATTACAATTAGTTACAAATATCTATCCGTACAAAAAGAAAATATTAACGGTGGTAATTATCTATTGTTAAATATTATTTTTTCCACATAGATAGGGATTTTCTATTAAAAAAATAATATATACTTTGGGGCGAGTTTTAAACTGGGTCAAATACCAATATATACCGACAACAAAGAAAGAAATTCAACAAAATGGTCATATATATATATAATGTAATGTGTTAATATTGTATATATAGTATATACCATATGTATATGATGTATAATTATGTATTAAAGATATATATATACATACATATACATTATCTATACAATATTTATATATTACATCCGTTCATTTTTCTCAATCGACAATTAAATAATTTTAAATTTTGTGTTCAATCCAACATTGTCAAATGTCACAAAAAATAGGAGAAAAGGAGTAATCTTCCATAATAATGAAATTGAAAATGAAGTATTAGAATCAAGATAATTAGAAAAGGGATCAATACATGTTAGAATCAAAAGAAGAAAAAGAAGAAGGTAGAAATCAACAAGATGGGCCGAATGCCCTTCGACAGAAATAATTCGTTCTCCTGGCAATCAGGGCCCAGCCCAATATCAACAATTTTGAATTTGATAATGGACAAATAATTGGGGGAAGTGTGCAAATTCCGCTTTTGAAATCGTTATTTAATTTGTACTATTTGCTTTTTCTTTTTTCGTGTCGTAAGTTTATCTCTTTCGGTAACAACTTCAAACATATGCGATTGAAATTGAAAATTTATTTCAATTTTTAGATATTTTTGTCTGAAATGTGGCTTTTTTGAAGGCCAAACATCAGATATTTTTGTCTGAAGTTTGGTATGACTTGCTAATATCAAGCATAACTACAACCTAATTGACGATGTATATAACACCTAGAAGCTGACAACATTACAATAGTCAAGATTATACTAAAGCTTTAACACCTGGGTGGGTGTGCGAACATAATATGAGTAATCAATACTTCTTATGATCCTATTCAAATTTTTGTCATGATATTATGTCAGTATATAAATATCTTTTTGATAATATTATTGAGGACTTAATCAAATCGCAATATAATACTATGATAATGTATAAATATTGAGATAGTATCATAAAAAGTTGAAAAGTACCTTATTCAATGAATGAAGAAATCCTTTATGATATCAGAATAGTATATAAGAATTGAAATATATAGTTATTGCATCTAAACAAGAAATAAAAAAATGCACAATTACAACTTCTTTATTTTAGTTTTAAAAATTTATGTGTCTAAAAGTGACGGAACTGAAAGTTTTTTTTTTTTTGGTTGTTTTTGATTTTTGCCCGGAAAGAGAATACACAGTTGAAAGTTTATACGAGTGAACAAATTATTGAATTTGAAAAAGGCGCAGCTTACTAGTTTTATCAAAAATATATTTTATTTTTTTTTATTTTTTTTTGAGTTTCATATCTAAACTGCAGGTGAGTTTTATATCTAAACTATCACTTATTAGTTTGAGAAACACACCTCAATGATGTGTGTAATACACCCTCTCTTTTATTTGCGAAAACCTTGCCACATGACATTCCACATGGATAAAATTGTTCACCTTGACAAAAATCAAATAAATTATTATGGAAGAAACTTTTTTAAAAAACTTTTATCAAAGAATCTTTTTTTAGAAAAAAACTAAAAAATTGGGGGGTGGGGGAGTACGGTGAGAGAAGTGGTGGAGTGGGGTAAGAAAAACTAATAATTTATTTAAGTTTTCTTAAAGCGAAGTGTTTTATTCCTGTGGAGTGTGATGTGATAATTTTTTTAAATAAAAGAGAGAGTGTATATTACACAATCCATGATAAGAGTGTAATAAAAGAGAGAGGTATGTTTCTCAAACTAATAAGTGATAATTTAGATATGAATGTATCAAAAAAAAAATCTCAAACTTTATTGGATTATATTTTCTTCGTTCGCTTTGACTTTGCATTCCCTCTAAGAACTACTGACTAGTATGGGTATTTTATCATAATATTCATATTAATTAATGTATGATCTTAAATTTTGAAAAATAACTACTTAATACTAAAGATAAAACATAACAAAAAATATTTTTATCTTGATATACTAAAATAAAAAATAAAATTATATTTTTAATATGATGAATAAATAAAAGTGAAGTGAGGAGGAGAAAAGATGGAAATCCAGCTACCGACGAGACATTGTTAATAAATGGGGAAAGATGTTATTGAGACAAAATTGAGCAGACACAATTGTAAGTTGAAGTGAAGTTTCTATTCCAAATTATACAGATTCTTATTGCCTCTCGACAATGCTTCTTTTCATCACATGTTACTATCTTTCTTCAATTCTCTTCTAATGTGATTATACATATCTAACTTTCCTCCTCATATGGGAAATTAATTTCATTTCATGGTTCTACAAACAATCATATAATATCTTATAGGGAAAAAAATGAACAAATTTTGATATCCTAATTTAGAATAAAAAGTCTAACATTAGCGAAATACAGGAGATATGTTAATTTGGATATTAGTGATATATTTTAAAATTGTACGTGTCTGAGCTTAAAGCGAACGATATTACTAGCGGACATAAAAATAAATTTGAATTATTATTTTTTCTTTTTTCTTACGTTGTGCTATTTACTCTTGAGAGAATAATAAATTCGTTCATTGGTCCTGCATGTTTGCCATTGACTGATCAAATAAGCTCCACGTCAAAGAGTGTATTACCACAAAAGTTTTATCTATAAGAATAACTTATTACTAGTAATAATTATTAATAAAAAAATACATCATTAGCCAAAAAAAAAAAAAGAATTGTCTTTAACACAAGTGTTATCTTAAGAATTAGAGACAAAAAATTAGTATGTTTTTCAAACTATACTTTATACTCCATCTTCTTATTAATAGTTTTCAATTTTTCAAAGACTTTTATGAAATAGGAATCATTGTATTTTTAATTTCGATAACATTTATTTTGTAACGGAAGAAGTAATTACAAATTCTTGATATTGACTTGTCACACTCACCAACTGTCAATATTAATATTTACCTATGTATTCGCCCTTGTGCGTGTTGGGCATCGATAATATAAACATTTGCTTAATATTATCAAAAATCGGATATCAAGTTTCATAGAGAAATTGTTTATACAATTTTTGTATTTAGATTACTGTTAATTAATTAATCGGGCTTTAATATGAATATCATACCTCGGATGAGGAATTGTTTTTAGTTAACCTAATAAGTTAAGCTCGAGGTTCAATAACACGTCTTAATATCTTTGAAATTAATGTGGATTTAGCAAAAAATAGGATACAATGCAAAGGAGAAGAAGATATCATTATAAGCAAAAATAGTAATAGGTGTTTGCTATACTATTACTAATTTTGCTTATAATATAAATACAATGAACATTAGTATATGACTATATGTTATTGTTATTATAATTAGGTGGCTCTTGGAGCAGGCATTTACAGCAAATGAAAACTTTGAAAGGAGTCAACTGTAATTTGTAGAATTAATTTTTGGACAAGGAAGGGTAGATAGAGTAAAATAAATTGTTGTCTTAATCATCAATTAATCCTTAATAAGTGACCTGTCTCCTCAAAAGGACAATGGTCGGGCCCTGACGATTATGATTAATAAAGGGCCGCACGTTGGAGGGACCAATTACGAAACAATTCAAATAAGGCTTATGCTAATTTTATTCTAGTTTAGTTCTTCTTTCATCGTAATTAGTACGACGAGCAAGGCCAAATTTATAGGCTAAATTAATCGGCATGTGAAATCGAAGCTTCTTCGTAAAATTAGATATTTTATAAATATATTTTTTAATAATTAGTATAATATTATATGTTGGCATTTTTTAAGAACACTAAATGGTATAGATTTATAGGGATCGATTTTCACTAAATACATCTTCTTCTTTTTAATACTCTCTCCGTTCACTTTTACTTGTCATTTATTGTTAAAATAGATTTTCATTTTTACTTGTCACTTTTGACACATAGAAAAAGATAATTTTTTATTCTGCAAAACATTTTTCCAAGACTTAATACTAACATCATTTAATAGAGATAGTTTGGTAAAATAGCTTTATCAATAATTGTTTTCTTAATGGGTGTGTCAAGTCAAATTGTGTCAAGTAAAAATGAACGAAGAAAAGTAACGTATTCATATTTTAAAAAATTTAAATTCGCTAATTTGAGAAGCATCATCGATTGTCATTTGATTTGTCGGTAATGACTTGTCACTAATAATTTTGCACGAACTAAAATATTTTTTTAATTCACTTTAAAGTTTGAGTAACTACCAACTAACTTTTTCAATTGTGATTCATCAAAAATTAATGACCAACCACAACAAAATGATCTAAAAGATTAGATGAAAGCATTATTTCAACAATTCAACTCTCATTTATGATAATTTCTATTCAATCTAAGGTGCAAGTTGGGTAGTTTATAACTTAAAAATTTAAAAAATTTAAGTTTGTGAGTTTTAAATTAATAAAGGGCAGCTTCTTAGACTACAAATGTAAGGTCTAGATCAAATTTATGACCGATAAGTAACACGATAGCTTCACTCCTAAATTTCACAATGATCAGTCAACTTTTATTTTATTGCGTCAAAGTGCATAAATTATTTTTTATAACAAAAAAATCACTTAATTTTGCATTAATATCATAGAGTGTCACTAAAAATCACTTATATTGTTAATTGTTGTGGACTAGTGGCGATGAGCACAACCTGCGTTGCATTTCTTCATAACAAAATGAAGAACTTCACTTTAATTAGATCCGATAGATTATTAAATGAGATTAGTGTAGGAGACGATATTATTAGTATTATTATAATATAATAATAACAAATAAAGTATATTATATTCCCTGTAAAACGTGGGGAAGGGATGACAAAACTGCTTCACCACTCACTCTTCATTACAAAAAAATAAAAATAAAAAATAGACTTCTGTTGTTATCTACTAGTGTTATATATACTATATGTTTTCATTCTTAAAATCAAATATAATACTAACATAAATATGAATTGACGTACGTTGAATTAGATTCTTAATCTTAATTAATTAAATTTCTTGATATTTTCAGTTAACCACCATATATATAGCATCTGATAGTTGCAGCCTATGTTTCAAATTAATAAGGGTTTCAGGTTTAAATACCTGAAATAGAGATTTAATTTGATTTCTCACAGAGATATTGATTTGAAAAGACAATCTTTAACATGCACTAGAATTTGAAAATGATCATTACAGACGAAGGTCTATCAAAAATAACACTTACCTCATACACTAGGCAATAGGTTCCCTTTGGACGTTAATATTATTTCAAATATACTTGTCTGGTTATGAATATTCGCAAAAAAAGAAGAAGTTATTTTGTATATGCAAATACTAAATCTTAATTTTTAAACTTTCAAGTAAAATATTAATTTAAATTAAGTGAATGATCTCCACTCACGGATCTTTCCAAAAAATTATTTTTTCCAAATGAAAGTTCATGTTTAAATAAAACTTATTTATAATGTCCAAAACAAATGTTGTCCAAATAGTTGCAGAAATACTTAGAAATTACAGAAAACGATAAACCAAAACACCTTTTCAATATTATGGTAAAAAGCAGAGGCGAACCCAAGATTTGAAAAATTTGGGTGCACCAATAGACTACAAGAAAACTGTGAATTATATGGGGATTTTCCTGGGGATTAGTATGAAAATTTGCAGGAAAATAAGTTTCCTGCGGATTTTCATACTAATCCCCATGTAATTCACAGTTTTTTTTATAGTGATATAACCTTAGCTCAAATATGAGCTCTAACCTAAACTTAAAATAAAAACAATAAAAAAAGGCTTTAGTTGGATTCAAACACTGGTCTCAAGGGTAATATTTCTAGCTTGTACCAACAGCACAAGGGCACTTCTATGCATTTCATGGGTGCACTGTTAAGTATATCCTAATTTCTATCAGTTTTCAAAATAGATATACATATATACATATGATTTTTTCGAAAAGTTAGCGGGTGCACGTGCTCCCCTTCTCTATGGTGTGGGTCCGCCTCTGATAAAAAGGTCGACAAGATAATTAGGAGTTGTTTGGTTACCGGGATTTGATATAATATATATTTGGTCCTAATCATATAAAATATTAAAAATTACATTTATTTAATATATACTTTCTTTATTTTTAATTTGTTTGTCTTATTTTGACTTGACGGAGAATTTAAAAAAGCAAAGAAGAATTTTAAATCTCGTAATTTAAATTAAAGATATATCAAATTTATCAGAATGTTCTTTAATATTATGGTCTTAATTATGTCTCATGAAAAATTATAATTAAAGAGTTTCCAAAAAAACTAATATATTTTTAAATAGATTGAAAAAATATAAACCTCGACTAAATCCAGATTGTACACTATAGGGCATGTCGCTCCGAATAAGATTTTCTCCAAACTCATAATTCGAATCCGAGACTTGTGATTAAGAATGAAACAACCTCACAACTACACCACAAGCCAGGTCGGTTACACCAAAATCTTAATATTATCTATCCCGTATTATATGTGGGGTCAGAAAGCCCTAATTAAGACCGGAAAATAATTTGGGCAACACATAATGCCTAACATGTCTTTCATTCATCCAATTGTCAGGTGTTTTAGTGGATTTAGGAGCCAATTTCGGAGACAAAGAATACCCTGCTGTTCACCCTTTAGTTGACAAGTTGAAAATTCATATCCAATCACAAAAAATACAAAATTAATTATTATTATTTTAATTTTTTAAAAGTAAAAGAACAAGGAGAGATATTAATTTTCTTTTTTTTCTTTCTTCCTTTTAATTTAGACACATAAAAAAGAAAAGAGCTTTAACTAAATTAAAAACCAGTCATTGATTTGTTCTGCTCTTTTGCTATTCCATCAACCTAACAACTTCTGTTTCAAAGTATTCCCAATACACCAAATTCCTGAAAAGCTGAAAAAAGGAACAAAAAGATAAATCCAGTTCAGCAAATCAATCTAAGAAACATAGAGAAAAAATTCTTTTTTTTTTTAATGTTAATTTGCAAAGGCACCCTTTTTTATTTTTTCCAATACAACAGCTAGCTTCTCCATCAATTTGGTATATTAGAAAGCAAAGAAAATCCAGACCCTTTTTAAGAAATGAGCCAAAAACATGATATAACAATAAAGATTGGATTTTTTTGTGTTTTTTGATCTTGGGTAGTTATAGAAATGATTGTTGATGTTCATGTGAAGCTCACATTGGTGATTCAAATGAAGATTGATTTGGGGTAAAGGAGGAAGGAAAGGGATTATTGGTGAATTCAAAAGGGAAAGGAGAATTTTAAAAAAGGGATTATTGTTGAGAGATGAACAAAGAATTTAGTGGCATTTTGAAGGCCTGTAGGGATTTCACAGTAAAGAAAGCAACTGCAAAGAAAAGAGCCAAAAACATCATTTTTGCAACAATGTCAGTGGCACATGTTGATGATGACCTTGATGCCCCTGGTGAGGTTTATTATGCAGAGAAAATATTGAACAATGGGGATATTTATACGGGGAAATGGAGCGATAACTGCCCCAATGGCCAGGGGAAGTATTTGTGGTCAGATGGTTGTATGTATGTTGGTGATTGGGTTAAAGGGAAGACAATGGGGAAGGGAAAGTTCAGTTGGCCTTCTGGTGCAACCTATGAAGGCAAGTTCAAGAATGGTTATATGGATGGTGAAGGGACTTATACAGGGTGCTCGAATGATACGTATAGAGGTTCTTGGGTGATCAATATGAAACATGGTAAAGGAACAAGGGATTATGTGAATGGAGATCATTATGAAGGAGAATGGCGTCGTGGGCAGCCAGATGGGCAAGGGAGATATCAATGGATCAATGGGAATCAATATATTGGACAATGGAGAAATGGGAAAATGAATGGTAATGGTACAATGATTTGGGCTACTGGGAATAGGTATGATGGTTCTTGGGAAGATGGATTTCCTAAAGGGAATGGCACGTTTCGATGGGCAGATGGGAGTTTTTATGTTGGTATTTGGAGCAAGGATTCTAGGGAGCAGAGTGGGACTTATTATCCTTCAGGTTCACGAACAGGTACTTTCGATTGGGATCCTCAGGATGTGCATTCAAATGATCTACTAGGATGTCAGATTAGTCCAGGTGAAAGAATATCAGCTTACCCTTCACAAAAGATGGTTACTTGGCCATGTGAAGGGGAATTTCTGCAGAAGTTGCCAATAGCAAAGACTCCAAAAGCAAATAATGCAAGGCCTAAGCGAAATTCTGTGGATGGGAGGTTGAGCAATGGAGATGGCTACAGTTGGGGGTCAGAAACTGATGCAGCTTCAAACAGTGTATATTCAGAACAACCAAGAGAGTCAAGTGAAGAATCAAGAAGCATTCGAACTGATGATTCAGATAATTCAAGAGGATTTCAACCACATTGCATCAAAATTCAACCGAACAAGAAGCCAGGAACAACAATATCGAAAGGGCATAAAAACTATGATCTCCTGCTTAATTTGCAGCTGGGAATAAGGTATTCGTTTGAATTGAATGAATCTTTTTTTTGTCTGAAGTTATTTATATAACTGCTGTTGTTCTTGTGGCTCTTAATCATATCTTCACTGTATTTGGGAAAATAAAGCATATAATCTTTGACACAGAAGAACTGGAAACACTTTCTCCCCTCCTCTTTCCATCCTTAGTTGCAAAATCTCGTGGAGGTAGAAATAAAGAACTTAATGTGTGTTAACACCCTCCAGTTTGTTTTGCTTATAAGGATCATTTGGAATAAAAAATCAAGTTGGTTAAATCTCTATTGATGGTTTTGGACCGTTACACGCGAATTCCTTTTTGGGATCTTTACCTTACACTATTATTTATGGTAGCAAGGATTCTTTACTGGATGCACAAATATAAACTTCGAGTATCTAAGAAGGACAACTTGCATTTTCCATAGCAGTGCTTTTAGATCTTTATATCCTTTTTCAATATCTTGCTGCTTGTAGCTCATTTATGGTGCCATCTCAGACATTCTGTAGGAAGGCCTGCTCCAGCTACATCACTTGATCTTAGAGCTACAGCTTTTGACACGAAAGAAAAGGTATGGACAAAGTTCCCTACAGAAGGATCCAAGCATACTCCTCCACACCAGTCGTGTGAGTTCAAATGGAAGGATTACTGCCCGTTAGTTTTCAGGTTGAGTTGATACACTTTACTCTCAAATAAATTGACTATTTTGAACGCTCCATTAACATATCTTAATTCAAATGCATAACTGAAGCAAAGTTTGAATACTGCTCAGCTTAATGTGTTGTTGCAAGTACATTGTGCAAACATTGCGGTTCCATTGCATTGCACATGCACAGTCAATTGACACATCAGAATAGCTTTGAGAATATTTCAACATTATAACATCAGTTGAACTTGGTCTGAAAATATAACTATGTTTTCAGGACCCTTAGAAAACTGTTTAAAGTGGATCCAGCTGATTACATGATATCTATATGTGGAAATGATGCACTTCGAGAGCTCTCATCCCCGGGAAAAAGTGGAAGCTTTTTTTACTTGACCAACGATGACAAGTACATGATCAAGACCTTAAAGAAGGCAGAAGTAAAAGTAAGTTAAAATTCTGCTTGTCTATTGTTAGAATGAAAATCTTTGCAGTCTGAATCTTTTTCTCCTTTCACCTTTATACTGAATACTTTGGTAGAATACGAAACTAAAATTTCTCAATTTACCTATAATCAAAGATTTATCTACTACCTGGGACAATCTATGGTTCTTCTCTCCATACAAAATATATATTACTTGCTCAGTATCATTGATAAGCCTCTCCACTGATGCCTAGTTCTTAGTAATCAAATTCCATTTCAGTATCTTTGTGAATTTTCTAAACATAGTTGTCATCAAAACTACAGTCTAGAACCAGACATTGATGTCTTTCAAGTAATCAATCTAGCCAATAATCTCTTGCAAAGCATGGTGGTATCATATCTCACATATTTTATCTGTTTACTTAAACATTTCTACGATTTAATTGGGCTTCGTTCACACAACTGCAGGTTCTTTTAGGAATGCTTCCAGCTTATTACAATCATGTTCGAGCATTTGAGAACACTCTAGTTACTAAATTTTTTGGCCTTCATTGTGTGAAATTGACTGGACCTGCCCAGAAGAAGGTATACGAGACAACTAGAACTATGTGTTTTGACGAGTTCATGCTTTTGTTGCATCGAGTTTGTCTGTCCTTTTTTTTTAAAATCGAGTTTGTCCTTGATAACAACTGATGAGCAGGTTCGCTTTGTCATAATGGGGAACTTGTTCTGTACTGAGTATGCCATTCACAGACGTTTCGACTTGAAAGGTTCTTCCCATGGCCGTGTCACTGAGAAATCTGAATCTCAAATTGACTCCACTACTACCCTCAAGGACCTGGATCTCAATTTTATATTCAGGCTTCAGAAAGTTTGGTTCCAAGAGTTCTGCAGGTGGCTTTTTCTTCGCTTTCTCTGTTATTTAAAAGCATGATTTTTTCTACAATGGTGACAGACATACCATAAATCTTCCCAGTAAAGCTTTATGCTTGATGTTCCAACATAGACATGTAGCCATTGTAAAACTGCACTCCAAATTTTACCTTTAGTTTTGCTCCTTTTACAAAGTATGCTGAACATTCTATTCCACAGGCAAGTGGACCGCGACTGTGACTTCCTTGAACAGGAGAGAATCATGGACTACAGTCTTTTGGTCGGAGTTCACTTTCGAGAAGTTTCAGGTTCTGGTGAACCAGTCACAACTGAGACGCGTAATTCTGGAGTTCGGACTCCTACTGGTATACATGTCTTTCCACACTCGTCTCTTGTTGGAATGATAAATGAAGAAGGATTTTCATTTCTTCTTTCTGTTTCAGCTAATGCAGACCAGAGTGGTGATGTATCAACTCCTCGAATTTCCAGGGCTGACATGGATCTTCTTTTTGATCCTTCAGGGTAAACTACACTCATGAAGATATCATTTGTCAATTTTTTCTGCTAACTTGAATGGATTTTGACTGGAAAACCTATTTTTCTCCCTTGTGTGTTGGCAGGTGGGCTTCCATTAGATTGGGTATCAACATGCCAGCAAAGGCTGAATTAACAGTAAGAAGAAGCGATTTCGAGGCACAGCTAGTGGGAGAGCCTACAGGGCAGTATTATGATGTCATCGTATTCTTTAGTATAATCGATATACTACAGAATTATGACATAAGCAAGAAGCTGGAACATGCATATAAAGCATTCCAATATGATCCAACCTCAATCTCTGCAGTTGATCCCAAGCAGTACTCAAAACGTTTTCGGGACTTCATATTAAAAGTTTTTGCAGAAGACACCTGAGATTTCAGAAAATCATGACACGGTTTTTCACTCCCAGTTAGTAGGCCTTCCATGGTATTCGCTGAGGTAACCATGCTAACCACACAACAGTGATGAGAACTATATGGTCATGAAAGCTCGGACACTTGCTCCTGGAACGAGGGGTTCTGGCTATGTGCCCCATCAAGACAAGCAGCCATGGCAAAAGAAGGGCACTGAACTTTCTTTTTCCTTTATTTTTCTATATAGTTTACATGCATATAATCCATAACTCAGAAAGGCATAGATTAGTTTTGTGAGTAAATGTCCAGCCATGTAATTTTTAAGCCTGCCTGACCCAATTGTACATGAAAATAGAAGGGTGAAGCTGAGGTAGGGTGGATTTTTCTTGCAAACCAATTTTTTGATCTAGAGTGACGAGTCTCTGGAAATCTACTTATCGAATAAACATGTATAGCGCGTCAAAGGGGAAAAAGAGGAAATTGGAAGTCTTTAATTTGGGCAAAATGTTACACTTCTCTACAATAATTGTAACAAGTCTAACCACCCAATCTTCATCTATCGGGTCAGGGCCTCATGCTAGCATACTTGTGTGTTAGCCTGCTCGTTTAACAAATTTCTCTAGGAAAACACGAGAAAATTGTTCCCAAGTCAAAGGAGGAGACCCTGCTGGTCTGATCCGATATAAGCTCTCCACCACTGCCTGGCTGACCCAAACATCTGAAAGGCAGTGTAGTCAACTCCATGCGACTCTACTTAGAGTAATGGAGGACGACAATTTTGGATAACAATATATGGCAAGTTAGGTACGAGCCTTTTTCCACTTTCTGATTGCAATTGTAAGATGAAGATAAAAAAAACACTCTCTTTATCTCGAGGACATATAAAGATTACCAATTCAAGGGAAAGGTCCTTGTTGTTAACTATAGAGGGATGCACAAATGAATCTTATTTTAAGCGCTCATACTTAGCTTGAGGAATGCTCTCTTACGGGGGAGCAAAAGTATGATAAGAGTAAGAGCAATCCACTGTATTAGTCTGACCAACTCGATTTACTTGGATGTCAATAGAGTCTTAAGAAAATGAATATAACAGATGATCTGTTGCAAGATATTGAATGGAAAATGTTAAAGTCTTAACTGAGGAGAAATTGGCCGACTTCCAAGTTTGAAATTGTCTTATATTGGTTTATAGAAATACTGATTCTATGAATCAGTAGTGGGAGAGTGGGTTGCATTGAACTCTCATACTATCAATTTGATATGTTAGGAAAAGTTGTCTCTCTTAAATAAAAAAGTTGACTAAACCTTGTCAAGAAGAAGATTTTTAAAATCAAAACATGAGTACAAAGTTAGCAAGCCTTGAAGTGGAGGACCACTAAAGTCTGTAGAGGCCTTGATTTCAAAACCTAAAAACAAAAGGGAGCGTTTTGTCTCCAAATTTTGAAAAAAAAATAAAAATCAACAAAATAAATACATTAGAGAAAGTTTTTTCAATTATATTATAAAATCTGTAAATCAAACAAAAATCAAATAGGAATCTCATATCCTGTTGTGAATCCTCTACTCTTTATAATAATTGAATATTGTAAATTATAGTAATTTGATGCAAAATTTGATTGATTGCAAGTCTTAATTGCTCACATGTGCTCCAGTTAATAGAACTGCCGACAAGCTCGATCTCTCAAGAAATTGGAACAAAGACATTTGTTTGTTATCTTAATTCCTAAAATTTTGACAGCTATATAATATATAAATCCCTAAAAATTACCACAGCCAATAAAAAAGAAAGAAAATAAAAGAGGGCTATCAGATCAATTAGACATAGGTGACACGACCCCTTACAGGAAAGTTAAAATTCTGTATACTCCATTTATTCGAAGAAGTCGAAACCAATTAAAGAAGAGCTAAGTAGAATTTCTGCTTGATTTTTTTTGTCATTACAGACATATTATGCCACAAAGCATTTTATTATTCCATTGGTTAATTGGAATCGTTAATCATAATTTTATTAGTTACAGGACTATAGCATTCTCCTATACACATGACACCGAATTTTGTGTTACATTTAACCTATTCTTTGATACATTAGTTACAACATCCTACAGCGGATTTGTCCATTTTTAGATCCTTCGGAGGGGTAGATTCCACAAGTGAATTCTTAAAATACACCCAAACCTGCTTATCATGAAGTGTTACCAGGGCTCAGAGTTGTTGCGCAGGAAACTTTTGTTATCTGTGGGGGGAGACCAACCTTCCTCCATCAAGATAAGGTTAAGGCGAATCATTAATTTCAACAGAGCTTCTTCTTCCTCCACATTATCAATCAAATCAAGCGATTCCTTCTGCATTATGCAATTTTCCAAAGTTAGTCAATGATAAAAATGAAGACGAAACAGTCACCTAAGCAGAGGAAAACTACCTGACCATCCTGGTATACTGTGAGGTACTGGAGTGCTTCCTTATAAAATCCACAATGGTAGAGTAGAGCGCCATAATCCCTCAATTCCTTTGGTTCAGTTTGCAAGAGGATAAGACGTTCACATGCTGACAAGAGAATAATGATCATAACAGGCAAAGATAGACCAGACTAATTGTGAAGTTCTGACAACAAGATAACTTAATAATAATAAGGCTCTGGGATATCACAAGAAAACACGTTAGAACTTCAAACTGAATTGATACAGCCATACTGGTAAAACATTTTTATCACTTTGAAGGAGTAATCTAAACATCCCCCAGTTCTTTAGATTAGTTTGGAAAAACATATCAACCATCAAAAAAAGGCTGAATTTGGTTTCCGGTCAGCTCACCGTAATTTCTTATCAGCGGAAATATTAAAATGGAAGTGAAACATGAAGAAGTAATCGTCTTTCAGCCTATTTTTGGACCATATGAGCTGCCTTAGATACACTGTCGATGGCTGTCCTAATACCCCCTCCTACCACCCTTTTTAGAAGAAATAAGACAAAAAAAAAAAGTGGCTGTCTTTTCCATGCAGGGAAAGTTCATCTGTATTTCTCCTCAAAAACCTTTGATCTTTCTTATCTAACATAGTCATTGAATTTAATAGGTCAGGTGGGATCGAAATACAAATGAGCTGAATTCCCTAAGGAATATCACTCATTAAACAGAACCAAAGTTTCTTGCTTTTTCAGTAAGTTTTTAAACAAGATCCACGCTCATGGTATGCATCCTTTTAGAGCAGTATAAGTCCAAAATAATCACTGTCGGAGATTAGGATGAAGCCTGCTCCACTGGAGTCATGAAGAAGAAATTTGACAGCAGGCATCTGACTTAAATATACCTTCAACAATGCATTGTGGAATTTGACAGATGATCATGCACCGTGAAGGGAGGTCAAAGCGGAAAAATATGGAATCATGGAAAAGGCTGGAGGAGTGATCCTGACAGCTGAAAACTTGAGCAATAGAAGAACTAGTTATGTTAGTTGGTGTTTTATGTGCAAAAATTCAGGTGAAGACGTGAACAACCTCCTTCTGTCTTGCCGACTAGCTATGTACTTCTGGTGTGAGGGAGGTCTTGAGATGGTTCAGAACACAATGAACAATGTTAGGTACTGATCTTTCTTTTTTCAGATTCATTTACCTTTATGGGCATGCAAGCTCTTCTTCTACTTCTCGTAGGGGTTCAAAACCTTAGACCCCTTTCCCTTTAGCTTATTCTATATGGAACACTAAAGTTCCTCAAAGAAGGTTTTCACATCCTCCTCAATTTCTAAGAACTAAGTAACTCGTCACAATGACTTCAGACTTGCAGGTTCAAATATAAAAGAATGGTTCTCTCAGCTATTGTTTGCATGCGCAGTGATATTGACGAAAATTGTGTGCATATCCTTTTGCATTGCTCATTTACTTAGGACTGCAGAAGAGATTGTTTGGAGTATCATATGAAGCAATTGTATGCTTCCTTGTTAAACTAATGTGCTACTCAGAAGTCACTTGAAAAGGCTGATGATATGCTCATGTCACCGCCAATAAACGGCGGAGATACCAGAATACATGTCACACCGGAGGCCAGGACAAACCCTTATAACAGAGTGAAGGATCAAGGAAGAGAAATGCAGGTATATTTTTACAACATCATGCTCTTTTGGCTATAGCGTGGTTTGTTTAGTTCACAGGAAATGCACGACTACTTCAACAAAAATGCTCGCTTCACTTGGCATGGCATGTGGTCCTAGAACAATGTTATTTTTGGAGTGACATACTGGTAGAGTTGCAACACATTTGGAAGGTTCTGGTATTAGGTTATCTAGTTTAATTTGCTAGTACTTTCTGTTTGCTTCATGTGCAGCCTACTCTCCAAACAATAGATTTTATTTTAAGAAATAACAAAGATTAGCATACCTTCTCTTGATATTGTGCAGCCAAATATGGCACATAAAGTACACCTGAACCAACTCCTAACTACTGTATCCCTATTCTCATCAGATAGAAATCAATACTGCAACAAAAAACTAGAAATTCCAATAGTAACTATTTACAGAACATACTAAGCTGCCTTATTTTTAGCAACAAACATGTTCTTGAAAAACTCACCCCTCGTATCTACAGAATCCCAACAATCACTGCTATAGAAATTTACAAAGATAATATGAACGGCTAGATTTATTGGAGTGACATCCAAGGGTGTGTTTGGTATGGAGGAAAACATTTTCAATTTTCACATGTTCAGTTGGCCAAAAAAAATTCGGCAACAATTTCTCTAGGAAAAATAATTCCTTAAAAATGAGGAAAATGACTTCCCTAATGGAAGTAGGCAAAACAAGCTCCACAAGTGGCATTCCACATTGATTGTATCCTCCTCACCCTCCAACACACCGCATCTTCAACTCCAACCTCACCACCCCACACCCCCACCTCCCATAGTGTTTATCTAGATTATACACAAATATTTTTAGGATAATATTTTTTGCTTACATACCGAACACAAGAAAATAAGTAAGAAACCGACTTATTTTCCTAGAAAACACTTTCCATGGAAAACATTTTCCTTCGTACCGAACACACCCCAAATGTACAACTATTACTTATCAAAATTGAAGCGTACAATGGTTATGCCTTAATGGAGCCGATAACAATTCTTAAAAATATAACACTACTTTTTCATGGGAAAGAGGGAAAAACTTGAATGCACATACCAGAGAGTGCACGTCTCATGTCCCCAAAACGAACACTGGTCCAAACACCACGCTCTAGCCGATGCAGAGCAGCCTTGACAGATGCAAGCTCGAATGCACTGCATGGAGAATGATATAAGAAGGATGGGTTGCAAAATAAGAAATGATATAAAAAGATGGGAAAACAAGTGTAGTCTTATAGTATAAGAAGGGAATTTAAGGATGGATTTTGCAACTGCTGAAACACCTTTCATCGGAATCATTGGTACTTTCTGAACAGTTGGCAGCTCGTGCTGCTCTCAGGAAAGGACTCTTAGTATGATCAAGCTGAAATGGCCAGAAAGCATCCTTCAAATCTTTCAGCATCTGTATACGGACATGGAGCAACTATAAGAAGAATTAAACAAATTGAAGCACATACGATTATAAGTCTATTGGAAATAGCCTCTCTGCCTCACCTCTAAGATAGAGGGAAGGTTTGCGTACACTCTACCCTCCCCAGACCTCACTCCGTGGGAATACACTGGGTATGTTGTTGTTGACAATTAGATGGAGAGCTTTTCGAAATATGACAGCAAGAAAATGTAACTACATTGAAGGTACATTGTGAAATGAAGATTAGCTATATTGTCCAAAAGTAGCTTTACCAGGTTTCTCTTAGAATATCTTCTCAGTCGTGGAAACGGAACGAACTAAATCAACTGTCCCAAATGAGCCCCAGAAAAAGGTGCCAGCGACATAAAAGCAAAGCAACCAAAAGATAACTCAGCTAATAAGGGTATGATAAAGTAAAAGCGGTATCTACCTCTTTCAATCAGTTACAAAATCAGGTCAAATAACTATATAATGAAGTTGTTGAATTATATTGTGGAACGATTAGCCATCTCTAATGAAAAATATTGACTGAAGTGAATTAACTCAGCTAATAAGGGTATGATAAAGTAAAAGCGGTATCTACCTCTTTCAATCAGTTACAAAATCAGGTCAAATAACTATATAATGAAGTTGTTGAATTATATTGTGGAACGATTAGCCATCTCTAATGAAAAATATTGACTGAAGTGAATTAACTCAGCTAATAAGGGTATGATAAAGTAAAAGCGGTATCTACCTCTTTCAATCAGTTACAAAATCAGGTCAAATAACTATATAATGAAGTTGTTGAATTATATTGTGGAACGATTAGCCATCTCTAATGAAAAATATTGACTGAAGTGAATTAACTCAGCTAATAAGGGTATGATAAAGTAAAAGCGGTATCTACCTCTTTCAATCAGTTACAAAATCAGGTCAAATAACTATATAATGAAGTTGTTGAATTATATTGTGGAACGATTAGCCATCTCTAATGAAAAATATTGACTGAAGTGAATTA